>JACXGM010018438.1:0-19037 GCA_016801145.1 Umbra pygmaea | reverse complement strand
TATTGTACAGCGCCAAGTGACTGTATACACCAACCATCTACCTCCCTGTATCGACATCTGTTGCACTACTTGTACAAATGCCTTATTGTTTGACCTGCTCACTGTATTATTTATTGTACATTCACTGTTTTATTCTCTGTTTTTACTATTTATTGTGCACACCTTGTCTTGTAATTTTATGTGTAACTTCTTGTTGTCTAAACCTTGACGCTTTTATCTTGGCCAGGTCGCCGTCTCAAGTTAGAAAACGTTCTCAACATGCCCACCTGGTTAAATAAAGTTTAAATAAAATAAAAAATAAAGACCATTTAAATACATTAATGGGTTAATGTATTACAGGAGCAATAAGGAAAAATGCTGCCACCCGGGATGCCACTGACGAGGCTGTCCAGAACCAGGTCACCAGGTACCTGAAAGGGGCAGCTGACCGCGCAGGTGGGAAGAGACGACGCGGGGGTCCAAGGGACCTGCCGTGAATACAGATGACACGGCACCAGCACAACGCTTGTCACCGCTTGATACAGCCACTGCACAGCCCTTGCCCACAAAACACTACAGAACGTGATCGAGGGCCCTCCATCCATAGCCACCTGACCTGACTACCTACCTACATTGGAGTTTGACTCTCTCTTTTTACTTTCTTGTTTGTTTATATTGATTAGAGTATCATTTTTATTACTAGTGTTATCTGCATTGTTGGGGAGGACTGAAAGTAATGTGAATAAAATTGTTAAGATTTAATTAAATACACTTGTACATGTATATTTGTATGTTGCTGAATAATGCACAGTTTTTTTCAACTTCATCTTGCCCTTGCACTATTTGAAAAATAAAATGTACGGATTTAATTAAATGCGTTGTCATTTGTGATGCAAGTGAAATCTGATTATATTATTTATTAATATTAAAAAGCCTAATACCTGGGGTATGAGGCATCCCGCTGGGTTCTGTGCAAAAAAGCGGCTTGCCGCGGGTGCGCCGCGGGTGCGCCGGTGATCAGGGTATTGTTTATTAAAAGCGGCCCACCGGCTTTGCAAAAGCGGCTTTGCAAAAAAGCTCAGCGGCCGCGGTGGCAAAAAGCAGGCGTGCTGCCGGTGGCCCGCTTGCGTGTTGCCTACTGGGACAATAATGTAAATTATTGAATAGTAGTTTTAAGAAAAAACAACAAGTAGAGGTGTATCTGATGTGGTAGCCCGGAGCCTAGTGGGCACAGTCTGATAGTTAGAATAGACTGGCAGCAATACTAGTAAACCCGGTAAAACTAATTCTGGATTACAGGCGGGTATAGTTGTGAGTTCAGACAGGTATCCAAGGGTTACAGGAAGGTATCAAGGAGAGCCCGGTCAGGTGTCCAGAAAATGGCCGGTGGAAAACCAAGGGAGCTCGGTCAGATGTCCAGGGGTTCAGGCAGGTATCAAGGAGAGGACAGGTAGCGGATTATTGTCACAGGAAGGTTCTGGTGATAGAGAGACAGAACTGGAGTTAGCACAAAACAAAAATAGAACCATAAGGTCATAGTACTCAGACTAGCAATATACTTGGAGTAGTTCGTGACTAAACTTACTAGGTGGTACAATTATCTGGCCAGAACTGATCACTGTCAACTCCGTTATTTAGGGAGAGCAGCAATCAGCCCAGGTGTGGCAGGACAGCAGGTGCAGGTGATGATAGTAGATTGGAACTGGTGCTCAGGGACGCGTGCCTTCATGTGAACGGGGATAATGGTGACTGGTGCTCAGGAACGGGTGCCTTCATGTAATGGGAACTGGAACCAAGAACGGACAAACACACACAGAACAGACCAGACAAACACAAGGGATACCAGAAGGAAGGGAATGCACATAAGGAGAGGGGAAGACAGTTCAGGGAGGCGGAATCATGACACAGATGTGATGATCACCCTGTTAAATTTGAGACCTGATTTGGGCCAGCGGTAGCCACTAAAGATGTTTCTAAAACCACTTTCTGGGCTGGAGTTTGGGGCAGCGGTCTACGCTCCCGGCTCCAGAAAACATATGCTCCTTGGCCATAGGGGTTTGCGATGTGACTTAGCCAGCTGTCTGTCCTGTCTCCATTTTTGGCTGTCTTGCTAACATTTCTGCAAGAGCAAAGACATTCAGGAAGGTGGAAAATTAGTTTTCTTTAGTAAACCATCAGAAAGATGCTGGACAAAAATGTGTTTCATGGATGAGTAGCAAGGCGGAAACCACTGCTCACTAAAAACAGGGAGAATTCTACATGAATTAGCTGAAAATGTATCACATCTGGTTCACGCAGCAGTCTACATCAGAATAGATCAAGAACATTGTGCTGTACATTTTAGATAAGCCTGGTCAAAATTGTGTCATATACAAGTATTGCATATTGACGGTTTAGTGGGTTTATAAGATCTAAAGTAATTATTTTTACCTCTTCTACTTGTGTGCCCTTAAATAAATGAACAATCTATTCAATGAAAGACACAGAAGTGGACCTCATTGTGATACAAGTATACAGTACATATATGAAAAGAGACAAAATTTATATTAACAATTTTACTACACATGTTCAGGGCCACTGAACCATAGATAGCATTTAGTACATGTTAGGTAGAAGGAAATACATTAAATATGTACAGGCAGATATGGAGAACATGTATTGGTTAGTATAATATATTCTGGCATTAACAATGTAATTATATAAAGACACAGTAATAGTGTAATGTAATATTTCTTACACAAGTTCTCTTGAAGTGAATGTATAAAATCAACATTGTAGAATAAAAAACTATTATCATTTGGACAACGAAGGTCTAGAAACTGACACTCCATATGACCAGTAGACCCCCTAGTTGTAGCCTTAAGCAAATGTTATAAAGACTAGGGAGTGTACAATGGAAAGGGGATTTTTATTCTTTACATCCCACTCATCACCGACTGTGTAAATGGACCTTTATATTAACAGTCTATTAGGATGCACAGTGTATTTTAACACTGACTGTTGTGTTTGTAATCTACTGCGGATAAAAACAATTAGAAAACATTTTTGGAGGTCAAAACAAATCCTCCTGCAAACATTAAACCAACTACAGTCATTTGGTTGAACAACTATTAAAAAAATCTTCATAAAAATTCTACACAAATGACTGGATCAGCACCATTTGCTAAATTGCTGGTAAATATTACACAGTTCCATTACAGTATTATCCCTATCTATCACTTTTCATTAACTCCATCCTTACTGATATACATACTTTTCACATTCTACTGAATAATTTGTAAACAATGATTAAGACATTATCATCTATGCTACAATATATTAGAGCAGAATGATCTGTTACTAGGGTGAAGTTTGCCTTAAGTCCAAATCTAGATAAAGCACTCCGGACCCATGACCAGCATCTAGGGGCAACTTCAACCATGGCTGTTCCATGCGGTGTTGTCCACTCTCTCATCTCATCACAGTCCTTTGTTGTAGGTAACAACCTTGCTATTGGTTGCCATGGCAATCTCTGGCTCAAGTTGAGACACCTCAATCTGTGGGCCAGAGAAAGAGATGTAAACACACAATAATCCTACCAACCCCTCTGCCAAATCCAGTAGCCCTCTGCATTATCTCTGAGACCAAAGCCTTTATTGCTGTTCCTTCATAAAATGTACATTTTATTTTTCAAGTGAAGTATGATGTGACAAGGAATGTGTGTGTAAAGTGAATTACTCTGCAGCTGTTCAGTCAGCCTTCAAGGATAGCAGCAGCTGAGCAGTAGTACCTGAGACATCTGTGGGAATAGGCTAATGGCCAGGGGCAGCGAGAGGCTGAAGGTAGTCAGACACACCAGGCTGTGGATGGGCAGCAACAGCCTCCTGTTTGTCTGCAGCAATGGAAGTCTGGCCGCCATAAATGGAAGCATGTTGTAATTTCTTTCAACATTGTAAAATTTCCTAATTCATGCACACAATCTTAATCAAAATTGACATCTCAACAACTAACCAAACTGTAGTCCCACACATCTGGTAAGAAGTGTGCTCATAATTATGCTATTTTTAATTATTCTTAAAAGATGCCTTCCATGATATTCATGCATATTTAGGCCTAATGGGTCCCCACTTGGTAATTGTTTTGTTTAGGTTCGTATTTTCTCTCTTGTTCTACTGTGCCTAGAGATTGGGCCCGCCCTGCAAACTCAATAGACTTCACAGTTTAGCTTTTAGTTTGATTGACAGTTCTGGCAAACATACTTTCTCCACTTTAGTGAACCATATGTCAGACACTTTGGTGGGGATTCCCTGATGGATGCTAGGTAATAAAATCACTACCATAGTGGTGAGAAATCACTACCATAGTGGTGAGAATTCACTACCATAGGGGTGAGAAATCACTACCATAGTGGTGAGAAATCACTACCATAGTGGTGAGAAATCACTACCATAGTGGTGAGAAACACTGTCAGGTTTCAAGCAAACTGCAGTATGACGATGATTCTACTTAGATTGTGCATGTAACATATAAACAATATACTACACATCCAGACGAATATGGGAGGGAGTTAAAAAATAGATTTTCATTTACAAAAGCCATGGCGTTAGCTTTAAGTATTGAGATGGCCCTATTTCAAACTACGTTTTGATCATTAGAAGCATGACATACTTTTCTAGGTAGGACATGACGATGGGGGGGAGGACAAAGATGGGCATGGGTAGCACAACTCTGGTAAAAGCTGTTTCCATGATTGCCTGCAGGAGAAGAACAATATTGTGTACATGCTTCAATTCAAAATATAGTAATGTGCTGGATATAATTACTCTTGTGGGATTTGATGGATGCACCATATGGGCATAGAAATATGAATGTCAGACTTAAAATAAATCCTTACATAATAATTATTTACCGACTTCAACAAAAGATACACTATAGCCAAGTATATGGACACCCCTACTAATGGTGGAGGAGGGATAATGGTCTGGGGCTGTTTTTCAGGGTTTTGGCAAGGCCTCTTAGTTCCAGTGAAGGGTCATCTTAATGCTACAGGATACAAAGACCTTCTGGCCTTTAGGGCTGGGCACCGAACTTCGATACTTTCATGGCACTGATCGAAATACTCCGATCCTATCCAGTATAAAAAAAAAAATATTTTGGTGCAAAATTTCGGTTCCAAAAGCATCTGTGAGCTAATAATCATGTAGCATACTTGCGTGTACAGACATAAAGTCGCCGGCAATTGGCTGTCTAATGCAGTGGTTCCCAAACCTCTCCTCGGGGACCCCCAGACAGGCCATAATTTTGTTTTAACCCTGAAAAGGCACACCTGATTCAATTAGTCAAAAGTGTAATGTGTAGTTGACTAATTTAATCAGTTGTGTCATTTCAGGGTGAAAATAAAAACCTGGCCTGTCTGGGGGTCCCAGAGGAGAGGTTTGGGAACCACTGGTCTAATGGAACTTAAACGTGCAATATGTAATTTTTGGCCGCCAGGGGGCTCTCAATCAAAACAATAGCAAAAGATGTACTTGGATGACGTCGGGAGGTTGCATGGGATCATGGGTTTTGTTATCGTCGTCAATGACAACCTTCTAATCTAGCATCTCCGGCAGAAAAAAATGTTCACCGACAAAGTAATATATTGTTAAAACATTATAACTTTATTCACGTTATGTTTGGCGGCTCCCTGGATCTTATAACAACTAGAGCAATCACAGGTTATATGACGCCATTTACGGGCGACAAAATGAAACGTCCCGTGTCTTCAAATTATTTTACAAATTTCTCTGGATTTGAAAGTTAGTGGAAACATTTAGGATAATGTAAGTACACAACTAAGAAATATATATAATATATGTATAGTGATGTTTGCTTTTAATGCAAAGTATGTATTTTGTTGTTGTTTTGATTGATATTACATATTGTACCTTTAAAACACGTCATGTGAAAGGGACACCACCAACACGTGGAGGATTTCTGAAGATACTCGCAGTCGTATACCGTTTATAATGTTACTCTTTGACCAGGCAATATTTTTGTCTTTCCGACGTGACATTAAGGTTACACATTTTAGAAATACTTTAAAGATAAGTGTAATTTCACTACTTAAACCAAACACATAGGTTTACTACTGCCGTTGTTGCGCTCATTCCTTATTTCGATCAACAATTGCAACTCAATTATTTTCCCCATAACGTTGACAACTCTATGTATGTTAGCTTGTGCTGCTAGTCGGTTAATTAGTTAGCTCTGTCTATTTCCCCCTTCACATCTGCGCTGGTCCACAATGAAGTTAGGAATAAGAAGACCATACCAGAAAGTGTCAATCCCTTCACCCTGACAGCAAGAGGGAAAATGTCCAAGGAAAGATAAGATCAGTGCTACAGAGTAGTTACAGGGGTAATTGTTAAAGGTTTGCTAACTATTTCAACAGTGGAGGTCCCATGGTGGTGGTGAGCAAGTTATTTAACGCCCATATGCATAATGCATTATAAAGCATTATACATGTACTCATAATGTAGTAATAATGCATTATAAGCATAGTTATAGACACTCATAAGACTCATGAATACTCATAATCCTGTATACAAATATCCATATTGCATTTATAAATATAATCATAATCACTGATAATGTAAAACAACATAGTGCTTTATACAGCATTACAATGATCCTCTGCGTGAATCATTGCAGCCCTTTATCATTAATGCATTATTATCTCTTATCATGTGTTATAGCACACTTATAAGACAATATAACATAATCTTTGGTTGCTTTAGGTAAAGTGATGAAATGCCTATGGCAGATACACTCACCTAAAGGATAATCAGGAACACCCGTTCAATTTCTCCTTAATTCTCTCAAATGATCTACTCAACCAATCACATGGCAGTTGCTTCAATGCATTTAGGGGTGTGGTCCTGGTCAAGACAATCTCCTGAACTCCAAACTGAATGTCAGAATGGGAAAGGTGATATAAGCAATTTTGAGCGTGGCATGGTTGTTGGTGCCAGACGGGCCGGTCTGAATATTTCACAATCTGCTCAGTTACTGGGATTTTCACGCACAACCATTTCTAGGGATTACAAACAATGGTGTGAAAAGGGAAAAACATCCAGTATGCGGCAGTCCTGTGTGCGAAAATGCCTTGTTGATGCTAGAGGTCAGAGGAGAATGGGCCGACTGCTTCAAGCTGATATAAGGGCAAATTTGACTGAAATAACCACTCGTTACAACCCAGGTATGCAGAAAAGCATTTGTGAAGCCACAACACGCACAACCTTGAGGCGGATGGGCTAAAACAGCAGAAGACCCCACAGGAAAAAGAGGCTACAATTTGCAAGAGCACACCAAAATTGGACAGTTGAAGACTGGAAAAATGTTGCCTGGTCTGATGAGTCTCGATTTCTGTTGAGATATTCAGATGGTAAAGTCAGAATTTGGCGTAAACAGAATGAGAACATGGATCCATCATGCCTTGTTACCACTGTGCAGGCTGGTGGTGGTGGTGTAATGATTTGGGGGATGTTTTCTTGGCACACTTTAGGCCCCTTAGTGCCAATTGGGCATCGATTAAATGCCACAGCCTACCTGAGCATTGTTTCTGACCATGTCCATCCCTTTATGGCCACCATGTACCCATCCTCTGAGGGCTACTTCCAGCAGGATAATGCACCCTGTCAAAAAGCTTGAATCATTTCAAATTGGTTTCTTGAACATGACAATGAGTTCACTGTACTGAAATGTCCCCCACAGTCACCAGATCTCAACCCAATAGAGCATCTTTGGGATGTGGTGGAACAGGAGCTTTGTGCCCTGGATGTGCATCCCACAAATCTCCATCAACTGCAAGATGCTATCCTATCATTATGGGCCAACATTTTTAAAGAATGCTTTCAGCACCTTGTTGAATCAATGCCACGTAGAATTAAGACAGTTCTGAAGGCAAAAGGGGGTCAAACACAGTATTAGTATGGTGTTCCTAATAATCCTTTAGGTGAGTGTATAATACATGTGGTGATTTTCGTATGCTTTAAGTGAAGTCAAACAAATAAAAAAAAACAAATATCTGTTATTTTTTCTTACTCTGCTTTATTAAAGAACCTGAATAACACACATTGCCACATAATGCTGCAGTTTGCAATTTGGCCCTCACAATACACAAACATCAAAATAGTTCCAAACATTTTTCTGCTAATCCTAAGAACGTATGGGAATCAAACCCATATCTTCAGAGTTGCCTTATGCTGCGTTCGATTATCCCAAAGATCCGACTCGGAACTCGGATATGACGTCACTTACACACTTCAAGCGTTCTATTATGTTTTGCACGTCCGAGTCGGAGAAAAACATGGATTCCACCTAGAAAGCTGTTGTTGCGGTAGCACTGACCAAGTACCAGGCACTCCAAAAGCACTACATTACATTTTTTTATTATGATTATTACTATTACCCCACCATATCAAAACGCAGCCATTTGAACTTCTAAAATGTTCACTTTATTTCATGTTTTAGTTTCTTATATTACAACGCTAGCCACGTTTAGCAACACCGGTTTGAAACAAGTCTTTTTTTCAATATTACACTCACAACATGACCGGTTCACATACCATCAGGCAGTGATACGGGCGCAGTAACGTATTGCAGTATTACGAGTGATTGAAATTGTGATTTAAATAACCAAAGCGGTCCAAAAACGATTAAAACAATTCATGTTTACAAGTCACAGGGCGCAGCCATCTTGTATTCCTGCTCGGAATTCCTGCTCGGTCTCCTCTGTGCTCTCCGAGTTGGCAAGTCGGATTTCCGAGGAAAAAGGAGCATGTGGTGCGCATTGCTAGGCAACCTTCCGAGCTCCGACTCGGATGGCAACCATTTGCCATCTATTTAAATTGTAAAAATACATTTGAAAAACGTCTGTGACAAAACATATGTGTTTACAGTATATGAAAAATGCATAGCTTGAATTTTCCCTCTCACTGTCATTTTGCGCAAATCATCTTCCGATCGGTTGTGGAAACATATTAATGGCTTGCACCTACATAGAAACCTGCCCGTATTTATAACGTTTTAGTTACCAGACAAGATTACAGATTATGGCATTTGATGGATGTATTTAAATGTCTCCTCCACCAATCAATGTTTCGCTTTTGAATACATATTTCTTCAATCTCTGTATCATCTTTCTGGTTTTTAAAAATAGTGGTCTCAAACTTTTTATCATGTTGTTAGTCACAATAACCCTGCCCCCAGCCCCTGACATAACCACACTGTGGTAAAAGAACAGTTCTAAACCAGCAAAGAGTTGGTATCAGTGTTCCTGGCCGAGAGACGGTGCTTTCTACTGTATTATTACCCCTTTTCCACCAAAGAAAGAACTGGAAAACCACGACAACCACGTCTTTAACCACGTCATGCTTACGTCGGGGGGCTGGGGGCAGGGTTATTGTGACAAACAACAAGACGGAAAGGTTGTGACCCCCAGTAGCGGAGTGGCAATCAGGAGAGTCGGGACTTTTCCCGGTGGGCCGCTAGTGTTGAGGCTGCGAGGGCTGGTCTGATAATAGTTATACATTGCAAGTTCTTACACCATCACCTAGTGTGCGGCCGCTACCCGTACAGCGGGCCGCAGCAGCCTCTTATTTCAATACAAACTCAGAAAGCACTAACGAAGTGGTCACAACTGTAGATCATTTTGTTGAATTGTCATGCAGTATGTTCATTAGGAGCCACCGTACTGTGTTGTTTGGTCCAATCAGTATGCCCGGTGGCCCGAGGGGATTTCCCCCCCACCCAACGTGATGGCGGATGGATTTCGCAGACTGGACCCTCTGGTTTTTGATGAAAATATTGCTGATAATTAGCGTGTGTTTGAGTGGGAGTACGATATTTTTATTGCTGCTGCACATTCAGACAAGTCAGCAAAGACCCAAGCTTACATCCTCCTCAACATTGCTGGCCCAGACGCCATTGAACGGGAGGGTTCTTTTGCATACGCAGCTGAAGCGCGCGCGCCAGGCGATGACGGAGTGATCATAACCCCTGCTGAGTCTCGGGAAGACCCAGAATGTCTGAAAAGAAAGTTTAGTGAAATTTGCAATCCTCAAAACAACACGACTATGGAAAGACACAAATGTCATACCAGAGGTCAGAAACAAGGTGAGAGCATCGAATCATTCATAAGTGATTTAAGGATTAAGGCTAAATGCTGCCACTTCGGGGACCTAACAGAGGAGTTGATCTGTGACCGCATTGTGTGTGGCGTTACCAGTGACACTTTGAGAAGAGCTCTGTTAAGAGATAGCGAGCTAACACTTGCCAAAGCCATTTCGATCTGTCGGATACACGAAATGACAGGGGAAAGTAGCAAGACACTAGCGTCACAAAGTAATGCTGCCAGCGTGAATGCAGTTAAGTTAGCTTCTAACAGAATGCAGTGGTCAAAGCCCCAGCCCCCCTCACAGACTGTCACGAGGTGCAACAATTGTGGAGGCAGTCACACAGCTAAGCGGGAAAGATGTCCAGCATTCGGACAACAGTGTCACGGTTGCCAAAAGTTTAACAATTTGAAAAGTTGCTGCAAGTCTAGATCGTGCAGCCAATATAGGCAACATCCTAGACAGAAAACTGTCAGACAGACTGTCAATGAAATAGAAACAGAGGAACAAACATGTGACCACGAAACATTTTATGTGGATGGCATTGAAGTTGACAGTCATGTTGATTGTGTAAATCTAAAAGCCATTGACAAGAATGAAGGATTCGTCACGATGCATATAAACGGCAAGCCCACTGAGATGAAAGTGGACACAGGAGCAAAATGCAATGTGATGTCACTTGACACTTTCAGAAGTCTTAACAGCAGCGAACAATTTAAAAAGCAGAAAAAAAACAGCTAGCCTTGTTGCTTATGGAGGCACCAGAATAGAGACCAGTGGCAACACTGCCGTGCTGTTTAAAGGAGCAAAACCAGTCACTGACTTTTTTCATTGTGGACAAAGCAGTGCAACCACTGCTAGGATTTCGTGCATTTGTGGAAATGGGGGTTGTGAAAATGAGTCTAGACGTCCACCAGATCAGTGTTGAGCAACACAGATTTCAGCTCACAGATGTTTACACAGTACAAAGACCTGTTCAGTGACGAGTTAGGAGAACTTCCAGTTACATACTCCATGATTACCAGCATACAGCCTGTGGTTCGCCCAGCCCGTATCCCTGTTGCAATGCTAGAGAGAGTTAAAGCTGAACTTGGACGCATGCAAAGCATAGGTGTCGTAACACCAGTCATAGAACCAACTGACTGGGTGTCGTCCATGGTAGCAGCACATAAGAAGGATAAGCAAGAAATCAGACTATGTATCAACCCCAAAGACCTTAACACCGCACTGAAAAGACCCCATCACCCAATGCGCATTGGAGGTGGCAGCGCAAATGTCAGGAGCAATAGTGTTTTCGGTTCTGGATGCAAAGAACTCTTCTGGCAGATACGTCTTGACAAGAAATTGTCACTGCTGACCACCTTCAGCACTCCATTCAGACGCTACAGATTTCTAAGGATGCCCTTCGGCATAAATTCTGCAAGTGAAGTGTTCCAGCGCTTCATGGAACAACTGTTGCAGGCTACCCCTGCTCAGTCATCGTCGATTAAATCATCATAGGAGGCTGCAGATTGGCTGAACATGACGCCAACTTGAAAAAGGTGCTTGAAAAGGCATGGGAAGTCAATCTCAAGTTGAACCCGAACAAGCGTAAGTTTCGCCTGGACCAGGTAGCGTACATAGGCCACATCTTCACAAGCAAAAGCCTAAAAGCAGACCTATCTAAAACTGCAGCAATCAATGACATGCCAGTCCCCACGGTTGTGACCTCACTACAACGCTTCCTGGGCATGGTCAACTACCTGAGCAAGTACATCCCAAATCTCAGCGACATCGCAGCACCCCTTAGGAAACTCACCTGCAAAGAGACAACATGGTGTTGGTTTCAACAGCATCAAGAGGCTTTCAAGGGCCTTAAATCATCCCTGTCCAACCCACCAATACTGGCATACTACAATGTCAATGACCCAGTCACACTGACCTGTGATGCGTCAAGTTATGGAGTAAGAGCAGCATGCTTGCGGAATGGCAAACCAGTAGCCTTCGCGTCACGTGCTCTCACAGACACAGAGACGCGATATGCCCAAATAGAAAAGTAGCTACTGGCTGTTGTGTTTGCCTGCACAAAATTCAAAGACTATGTCTACGGAAAGCCCACAATTGTGGAAACCGACCACCAGCCCTTAGTGACCATCATGAAAAAGCCCATCCATGCCGCTCCTGCCCGCCTCCAGAGAATGCTGCTTCGCCTGCAAAGCTACGACATCAGCCTGGTCTACAAAAAGAGCAAGTACATGTTTCTGGCAGACACCCTCTCTAGAGCTCCCAGCTCACAAGCACCACAGAGCCCTGTCAAGCACGGTGACTACGAAGTAATGAGCGTGAGCTACATCTCCTCAGCACGCCTGGAGGAACTCCGTCGACACACACTGGAGGACGAAATGTTACAAACTCTTGCAACAACCATTCAACGCGGATGGCCCACAAGACAATGCCATCTCCAGCCTGCTGTGAGCCATTTATTTCCATACAGAGTTGAGCTGGCAGTGGAAGAGGGTATCATCATTAAAGGCCATAAAGCCGTCATCCCCCAATCCCTGCACAAGGAGTACGTCAACATTGTACACAACGGCCACCCAGGCATTGAGGCGACCAAGCGTAGGGCTAGAGGTGTAGTCTTTTGGCCTACAATGTCAAGGAACATCACAGAAGAGTTGCTCTCATGTGCAGTATGCAACAGCCGCATCAACAGAGAGAACCCCTCCAACTCTACCCTGTTCCTGATCTGCCATGGTCCACAGTGGCCGCAGACATTCTTGATTGGCATAGCAAACACTATCAAGTTCTTGTGAATCCATACTCCGGCTGGTTCGAAGTCGACCTCCTCCGTGACCTGACCTCATCAGCTGTCATTTCCAAATTAAAAAGACACTTTTCGGTACATGGTACACCTTACATACTCGTCACTGACAATGCTAGACAGTACACCAGTCAGCACTTCAAGGATTTTGCCAAGCAATGGGATTTCACTCATACCACAAGCAGCCCAGAGTTCCCCCAGTCAAACGGACTCGTGGAAAGAGCAGTCCTCAGTGCAAAGCAACTTATGGAAAAATCACACAGGGACGGATCTGATGTGTTTCTCAACATCCTGAACCTCAGAAACATTCCCCGTGACCCAACGTTAGGTTCCCCTGCTGAGCGCCTTATGTCTCGCCAAAATTCGTGCAGCCACTCCGGTGAGCACTAAACTGCTGGAGCCCACCGTGAGGAATGCCAAGCAGGTCACCGCCCAACTCCTCAACAAAAGGCTCACCCTGAAGCGCTACTATGACAAGTCAAGTCACCCACTGCAGCCGTTTGCAGAGGGCCAAGTGGTCCGCATGCAGACAACGAAAGGCTATGACAAACTTGGAACGGTGAAAGAGATGAGTAGGGAACCACGGTCCTACATAGTTCAAGCAGATGGAAAGACCTATAGGAGAAATCAACGCCACATACTTCCGGTGGCTGAGCCGCCATCACCGCTACTCCTCAACGACCCAGAACCCCAGAACACCAGCTCTCCCACACCGGACAGTCCTCTTTCACCACAAATGCCGACACCAAACACTGTGCCACCACGACACCAGTCCGCCCCCCAGCCCAGGTCCACCACGCACTCACCCAGTGAAAATCATGGCACACAATACACCACAGATTCAGGTCACATCTGCAGACCGAATCCCAAATACATGTGTAAAAAAAAAAATATATATATATAATAATAATTGTTCTTCCTTGTGTCATTTCATCCCAGCCATCCAGCATGTTCCGTATTGTGACATATTATGGACATGAACACTCATGGTGATTTAGTAGGCTATGAAGACGCCTAAATGCCAAGGCAAATGTTCAGTTGAACTTGTTTGTTTGTTTAAAATTGTTAACATATGTTTAACCGTGCTATCTTGTTTAAAGGTGCTAAAGACTAAAAGGAAGGGATGTAGATCATTTCGTTGAATTGTCATGCAGTTTGTTCATTAGGAGCCACCATACTGTGTTGTTTGGTCCAATCAGTATGCCCGGTGGCCCGAGGGGATGGTCTCTCCCTGGTCCGTGTTGTCTCTCGGTTGTCGAGTGCTAAAATAAATACAGCTATCTACTCTCGGTGTGATCTTTGACTCACACCGATCTACACAACATTATACAACAACCATGTCTAGGATTTTCAGAAATATAGGGGGATCAGTGAGCGGCCTCTCCCCAAATGACATAGCCCTGACGTAAAGCCATCAAACTACTCTTTTTTTCCTCGTCAGGTTTGGAAGTCTATCGGTCACGTTAACAGACAGTGTGTGAGTAAGTCTAATGATGGAAAGCAAAAAAGAAAAGCGAAATGTGTTAATAATGTTTATTTAAATTCTAATTGCAGCAACCTGTTTGCAAACGTAGAATCACTAAATGTGTTCTCCCTGCACGTGATTAATTTACCTCCAACAGCGTGTTCAGAAGTCTGTTCTTCTGAGTGTGCACAACAGTAGAGACGCAGCAGACGAGGTGACAGACAAAGATAACTTCTTTTATAACGTCCATATTTACTACTATATTAGCTAACTCCTGTGTCTGCTTTAGAAATCGAAAGACTCTTCCTAAACAAAGCAGACTCTTGGAACTTAGTTTTCAAAATGGTAAGGAAAATAGTTGCTGATATTTAAGTCAGGTGTCTAGCTACAGTATCTAGCTTTACGTTGTCAGTAGATGGCTAGCCAGCATGCAAGAGCTCTGGTTATGTACTGTACTGCAAAGTAAGTGTATTAACTAGCTAAATGTGTACCTGAAATATACAGTAAAGCCTAACTCTCATAGTAGCTCACTTTATTTATTTAATAAGAGAATGAAAGAAGTGCAGTGCAAGACAAACACTTAGTAAGCCCTCACTCATAATTATAATTATAAACTTTGCTTTACAGAAAATAATGAGAAAAACAGGGATACAAAACAAAATTATGCTGAGACAGGCTGCAATACTCGAAGACCAAGAGAGGAGAGAGGTTAGTGTATATCACATTAAAAAACATGTTTTTCAGTCATGCATATTTGTTCATCTTCCATAAGTTATCTTTCTGACAGTGCTGAGCTAGGCAGAAGCTTTTGGCATACTGTAATACATGACACATTACATATAGCCTACTGGAGTAAAAGTAAAATCTCCTCAGAAATCTGTACTTTGGTAAAAGGCCTCTATTAAAATATCAATCAATTATTAGGCTAATTGATCATTATTATAACATCATATTTAATGTAAGGCACTAGCTATCCTTAACCTATATACAACTATTTGTTAAGCAAAACGCCAATGCAATGTTCAGGAATTTATTGCTGACTTTTCAATGTGTACACATTGAAAGTGGGTAGACTATTTTCAGTTACAATTTACCCCCATAAAAAAATGGGCTGGTGCACCATGAAACTCCCGGGCTGAAAATGTGTCCCACTCCGCCTCTGGTGACCGCCATTGTTAAAAAATAGAAAAATAGTAGAAAGATAGTTCAAAGATTGAAGAAAGATGGATTCAAAAGCAAAACATTGGTCGGTGGAGGAGACATTTAAATACATCCATCAAATGCCATAATCTGTAATCTTGTCTGGAAACGAAACGTTATGAATACGGGCAGACTTCTATGTACTTGCAAGCCATTAATATGTTTCCACAACCGATCGGAAGATGATTTGCGCAAATTTAAATGACAGCGAGAGGGAAAATTCATATAAACAGATACGTTTTGTCACAGAAGTTTTTTAAAATGTATTTTTACAATTTAAATAGACGGCAAACAGTTGCAGATTTTTCGTCATGCTTATGATTAATTGAAATATGTCTGCTCCATCTTGTAGTCCTCTGTCTACATATTTAAAGTTATGGGTTTGATTCTGTTACGTCCCCCAGTCTCAGTATCTATGTTTCTCGGTGCCCTGGTCTGTGTTGGTGTTCTCTATGCTGTATTCTGTCCTGTTTTGTGTGTTTGTTCTGTTCAGTTTGTATGTCTCCCACAGGTGAGACAGGTTCAGCTGATTACCAATCATCCTCATTACAACTCATCATCATTTATCAGTGACTCCTCCCCTTCATTATCCGGTCCATCGTCAGCAGTACATGTCATCATGCCCTTCTGTATATAAGTCTTCCATTTTGTGTGTCTCAGAAGCTCTGTCTGGTTGGTATGTGCTGTGGTTTGTTTGGTAGAGTCTGGCTAGGTATTGTTTTATGAGTTTGGCTCCAGGTTTGAAAACCCATGCTCTGTTTAGACAGTTTGGTTTTGTGCTACATTGGTTGTGAGTTGTTGGTTGTAATATTAAGTGTTGAATTTTCTATTGTATATTAACAACATCTTCGTTCTTTTATTCCCAGGGCAGGGGAGAGGAGAAACACTTGGGAAATGATAGGACAGACGCCCTGGGCTTACACCACCCGTAGGGTAACTTCTCTGTTATATACACTAGGAAAGACCTGGACAGACCACTCCTGTACTTTTGGTAGGGCGCCTGGATCGTGTGCCATTATGGGTTTAGGTTCTGTTCATCGTGTTAGGTTAGAGTAGGTAAGTGTGTTCCTTATATATTCTTTCTTTTCCTTGGTCCTGGTCAGACCCTTTTCCCATTTTATTATTATTATTATTATTATCATTATTATTATTATAGATATATATTTCATTATTATTATATATCTAACTAATTACCATGGATATAATAAAAATCCCCTTTGTGAAACTGTACTACCTGGTTGTCTGTGTCCTTGCCTGCCATACGTTCTTAGGATTAGCAGAAAAATGTTCTGAACTATTTTGATGTTTGTGTATTGTGAGGGCCAAATTGCCAACTGCAGCATTATGTGGGAATGTGTGTTATTCAGGTTCTTTAATAGACTTCAGATGTTTTGAAACGAAACCAAAAAATATATCTTTTTAAACAGGCTTTTTACTACATTTATTTTATGGGTTTTCCTTCCAATTATTTAATTGACCTTGATCTTCATTTTTTTTATTGACTTATTTTTAGCACTACTATATGCCCTGTAGCACTTTGACATTATTTTTAAATGTGCAATACAAATTAAATTTATTATTATTATTATTATTATTATTAATAAAGCAGAGTAAGAAAACATATCAGCTTTTTGTTATGTTTTTTATTAATTCGTTTGACTTCACTTAAAGCATACGAAAATCACCACATGTATTATACCTGCCATAGGCATTTCATCACTTTACCTAAAGCAACCAAAGATTATGTTATAATGTCTTATAAGTGTGCTATAACACATCATAAGAGATAATAATGCATTAATTATAAAGTGCTGCAATGATTCACACAGAGGATCATTGTAACGCTGTATAAAGCACCATGTTGTAGTACATTATAAGTGATTATGATTATACTTATAATGCATTATTAATATTTGTATACAGGATTATAAGTATTCATGAGTCTTTATGAATGTCTATACCTATGCTTATAATGCATTATTACTACATTATGAGCACATGTATATTGCTTTATAATGCTTTATGCATATGGGCGTTAAATAAAGTGTTACCTTATTTTTTAAAGGTAGTTTGCCAATTTAACCGCTTTAACTGATTCACAATTTAGGTGGAAAATAAACGTTTTGGGTTTACTGTATTTTGTCAATGTTGAAATGGATTTTAAAACATACAGTATCGAAAAAATTGTCGTTAAGGAACCGGTATCAAAACTGATGTATCGAAATTGGCACCGGATCAAAAGATTTTGAACGATGCCCAGCCCTACTAGCCTTGTTTTTGGAATGGGATGGTCAGGTGTCCACATACTTTTGGCAATATAGTGCAGGTTGTTCAGAAACTGATTTCAACAAATTAACAATTCCTCTACATCTGGTGCAGAATTGGTTCTGAATGTAAATGCGCCCAGCCACTATCTATTTTGGTAGCAATGGCCAATCTTGTGGAATGTCATTATTATAAAGATCTTACTGAAAGCCACTCACATGTTTGGCTGCGATCTTCGAGGAGCCCACCAAATTCCCATTCTCATCCAGCACATCAATTCCCTCCGACAGCTCGTTGTGCCTCATAAGGCCCACGTTGCAAATGTTGGCACTAGCTGAAGAAACCAAAGAACACTGAAAATTCAATGAATATTGACACCTACCCATTTTTTTTACCAGATCAGTACTGGTAATCAGCGGCTAGATGACTGGACAATTTTAGGGATGCGAGGATGCCAAGATGACCCAGTGGTTAAAGTGTAGGGCCAGTAAGTAACATGCTGGTTCGGATCACCTATGTGACAATGTGAATTGATGTGTGCTGGATGAAGGCTCTTAAGGCCTAAATGCTAAAACAGTCTGAATGAAAGCATTGTCAAAAACATAACACAATTATTGAAACTGGGGCCCCAATGTTTTTGACCTTTATTAGTTTGCATGAATCCACTTCACCATGTTAGGTCTGACAAATCCTTACTAATAAGAAATAACTTACATTGACAACTGGGGAAATAACTGGGGAGCATAAAATGACAACAATGACCGCGGTAAATTAGGGAATGTGCTTGCACTCCCGGGGGTGATTCAGCGAAAAGAGGAGACGTGTTCCGGCACAAATGTTTCCTGGTGCTATTTTGCAGATTCAGAAAACAATTCTGCCATAGACAAAATAAAACCTAGTCTAAAGCCAGTGGCGCGTTATTTAGATGCTAATTTAAGGGCGCCTGCTTGGCCATAAATGTAGCGTGTGCATAACGCGAATACACTTTTTTTATGGGGAAAGGTCAGCTTCAGTATTTGACAACAGGGTTGTCATTGTTCTAAAATGTGCATCATTTCCAATCCCACTTTTTTTGTTTTATATTATTGCTTTCTACATTTTACACCCGTCCTAACCTTTACCTAACCGTGACCAAATGTTGAGACCAATTACATTGTGCCATTTTAATATTTATCTCTAGCTTATACATTTT
>JACXGM010018437.1:0-19039 GCA_016801145.1 Umbra pygmaea | reverse complement strand
CAAGGCGGGGTCAGAGGCTCGTTCACGTGCGTTTAATCTCACGTTGATTGTGATTTATAAAGGAAAGATGCGCAGGACCTGGCGTACGACCGGTTTTATACATGTGAATTTTTTTGTGCGTACGTACTTTTCCAGTTTTGGCCGTACGCCATCTTTTGGTATGTAAGCTGCGCAATCTTTTATACATGAGGCCCCTGGTCCTTTTCGTTCATTTCGATCTGCGCATGTGCAAATGAACGATACGAATCAAAAGGATTCTTTCATTTGAATGAACGAGATTCAAAGATACGAGTCAGTAAAAAGAATCGAACTTCCCATCACTACGTGAGATTGACCGCACGTGAACGAGCCACTGATCCCGCCTTGCCTCCTCCCCTAAATGAATATTTAGATGCAGGTCTCGCGGCTTAACTTTTTTCCACAAATGCAAAAATCTCATGTGCTAAAACAATTTTGTACATTTGAATTAATATGTATTAATCCCAGGCCAATAATTTCATACTACCATTTTCTCTAGAGCTACTGTTAGCCAGTCTACAGACAATTAAAATGCGCATTTAATGCGAGAAATAGCACCGGTATAATTCGCATTCTAATAATAATATGCCTAATTGAACAAAATTGGAATTGTTTTCCAAAATGTTATATTTACATAACCTAAATAATTACTTATCCTATATCACGTTGAATTTACCCTATAGTCAATATCCGATCATTGCAAATTATTTTTAAACGTCCTGACATGCCATTCAAACCTGCATTAAACCTACATTTCTTTTGTGTTACATTTTCAAAACAGTCACAATCACATTTTGCAATATGATTTTTTCTGCAATTCTTTTAGATCTTCCCTCTTTAAATGTTTTACCATTATGCCAAATATTAATCTCTTAACATACTACATGAACTGATCGCGTCAGGTGAGAATTTGATAATGCGGCTCGTTGGGAGAATATCAATCTCATATTGGTGTTCTTTATGTGGAGAAGTGAAAATATATGTTATTTTTTATATTTCATCTTTTCATCATTCATTATGAACTGCTTCATCTTTTTTTTAAACATATAGGCTACGTTAGTAACCAGTGTTGAATGCAAGTTATGTTTTACTGACCATCGTCCCGTAAATGTTGGTTATGAACCGTCCCAGACTTATTTTTATACTATATAAAGCGGGACGCCTTGTATTTTGAGCACTGGCCGAAGCAGCCATTGCGCATCAAGTATAACATCATATTTTATAGGCCACACCTAATTTTCCAGACCTTGATCACTTATTTACACATAATCCACGAGATCAGTTGAGCTTTACACGTGAGTGATTTTGCCCACTTGTTACTGCGTTTCATCCTTGAGAGGTGGATCGGTGCGTCATGCCTCATGTGCGTTATGGATGAGCCAGAGTCAGGCTCACAGAGACAATTGCATTTTCCGATGCCAATGTTGTAGTTGCACAGCACAGCGAGTATATAGTTTATCTGTGGTAAGTAATCCATGCTGTGTGCAATATTAACCATATACAGAGGTTGACATGCATTTTCTGAATTATTCTGTTGTTCGTTTGACAACCTCAAGTAGGCTATAACAGAAGTGGTGGCAGATTAAGGTAGGCCCTAATAGCATTTCCCGCTTGGGTTTTGGCATTTTGATGTGAGTCATCCACATCAATGATCAAACTTTTATTAGCGGATGTAATTATGTTTTTAGAATAGTCAACATCATAGACGTATGACAGTAACTGTAGTGGAAACTTTATTCATGTTTGGTGAGTTATGTCACTTTTCAGTTAGAATTTGTCACGTTACAGAGCAAGACAAAACTTTCCGCACATTCTCACGTCTGCTCAAAAGTTTCCGTGACGGCCCGCATTTTCTCACGTCAAGTAAATTTTTATACATCACGCTGTGCGCGTGGAAACCAGCATACCCAAGCTTTTCGTGCGTACGCTACGTTTCTACATGAGGCCCCAGGGCTGTTAGATTCTGAGATAAATCAGCAACCAATTATGGTAGAATACAGCCGCGGTCGGTGAATCTTAATTGGGGAGGACGGGCTCGTATTACGCTCAGAACCGGAGTGAATGGAATGTGTGCAAATCAAAAAAACAATTGGTTTTGTTCGTTGCGCACCATTACATTCACTCCGGTGCCGAGCGTAATACGAGCCCGTCCTCCCCAATTAAGATCCACTGACCGCGGCTGGTAGAATATAATATGAGTTCATACTTTTTTTCATATTTACTGTATATTTTTAAAACTACATTGTGCTATTTTTTTGTTGATTCTTAGCAAAAAACCTTTGTTCTTTCAAAAATATGTGTGCTCAATCATGTGTAATTACTTCCACCAACTAATCAAATCATTCTCGTAAGCGTAGAATCTGCAATTCAGAATACATACGAGTGAGTCGCTCAAATGGCGGCAGCCATTTTGCGCTTCCAACTTTAAAGGACATTAGCCAAAGAGGGACATACCTGGAAACTCAAGCTCTGCCTTTCACGCTTTTACACTCAGTGGCACCGTGATGAATGACAGATGGAGATTACTCGTGACTGCCGGCAGATTTGAAAGCTTGTTGAAGATGGAGGATCACGCCTATTCTCGAGGACATGTAACAGAGTCACCAAGGAAGTGAAGAAGATAATTAAAATTACAATGTGAAGGGGAAAGCAACAAGACCAATGACAATATTGGCGTGGCATTTCCAAGATGGAAAGAGCTCATGAGGAGCACAGATTTTAAAAGGGACAACAAAGTTGCCTGCTTTCTTCTCGACAGGTAATTCAGCCTCTTAGTGTAAATTTGAGGTTTTATAGTTGCTTGGCTAACTGTAGCATGGTTGTGCATAATGCTAGAATGACATCTAGGATAAGTTTCCTCCCATTAATTATGAAAGCACTGATACTTTACTAACATTAGCTTGCATTTGTTTGGGAACCTGACAGCTGATGTTAGAAATGCTACCAAAATAACTAAAATGTTAAACTATTATTCATTATGACAACTTAAAAACACAATGCAATTTGTTACCCATTTTTATCCCGCAAAGTGAAACTGTCCTTTAATACTGTATAAATAAATAGCTATAGTAAAAGATTTTCACAAAGGATTCACTAATGTATTCTGGATAATAGTGTAGGCTACTGTAACTCCTGTAAAAAATCTAACCCATTAGGAGTGGTTTTTTTATTTGGTCTAGCACCACCCAGTGACGAGTTTAGACCATTTATTGGCAACTAAATGCACTGACTGGTGCCACGGTTACGTGGCAAAAATGTATCTGAGGACATCTGTACATAGAGGTCATAACCAACATCTTAACTGACTAAATAACTAAATACATTTCGTAATTGTTTTCTAAAGTAACCTCATCACTGGACGAAATAATCATGGACAAAGTTGTAATTGTTTTCTAAAGTAACCGCATCACTGGACGAAATAATCATGGACAAAGTTGTACTGGAATAATACGGCCACCGTAGGAGTTAAAATGCCCTCGGAATGGAAGGGGCTAGAAAGTAGTATTCGGTTGGTTGTCATATACAATTTGACCACTAGATGGGAGAAATTCATACACAATGTAGCTTTAAAGATGCATTCCGTGATTTATCAGGATATTTTGAACTATTTAGGATGTTAATTTAGGCATCCTAGAGCTAAAACGGGTTGCCATTCAGGAGTCTACTTCTCTCATATGTCTAGGTTCGTATTTTCTCTCTTGTTCTACTGGGTCTAGAGGTTGGGCTTGCCCTGCAAACTCATTAGCAATCAGGATATAGCTTTGGTTTGATTGACAGCTCTGTCAATGGTACCTCCTCCAGTTTAGTGAACCATACGTCACACATTTGTTGGGGTTTCCCTGCCTGACTCTCCATAAGGGAATGTCTAGAATAGCTGTGAGATACTGTCAGGTTTCAAGTTAACTACGGTAAGACAAGGAATATACTTAGATTGTGCATACAATATAAACAATATACTACACATCCAGACTAAAATGGGGGCCTAGAAAAAGGTTTTGCTATTACAAAGATTGCGGACTGTAGATTTAAGTGACAGTTACAACAGATTCTGAAAAACTTATCAGTTTCTAATGAGTCAGAGATAAGTTGAAGATTGCTGCTAAGAACTTATCTAAGGTCAGATTAGCATTTTCTATCATTAGGAGTCCATAAGCAGTTAAACTGTTTTTCTCAACTCCCAATTTCTCATGTCCAACCTTGTCCAAATACACACACATCTACAGTACCCAGGCAGAGCTGTGTAAATTTGCGCCACCCCTAACAGAAGATACGAACTCTGGCTACCAAGACGCAGTTGTGTCTTCAGCAGTACTTCATGTTGGAGTGATGTGTTGGCACTATATCACTGCCTGGATGGACACGCCTACATACAGACACATTTACACACGCACCCACACACACAAACACACACATACACATTGGAAACAACCAACCCTCACAACCACACTGGCTGTGTTTAGACAAGCTGTCCAATTCTGATCTGCTTTTTACTAACTGGGCTTTCAATTGGACCTGTCAGATGTTTTCAACCCAGCTCTTTTTCAGAACTGATTAGTATTTTTTAATGTATATCCTACTTCACACTCCATAAATGTTCTGTTTAATTAGCTTCTGCTATCAAAACACAACCTTGTCAAAACTCCACGTATCATCAGCCCAGCCAATATCTCCTCCTCCTCCTCCGCAGCCAATGGGCCCCACCCCTTCCAAAACGAGGCCAGACATTCTTACCTTTCAACCCAAGCAAAGGAAGCCATTTGATTTTTCAATGAATCATTGATGTCAGGGGAAGTAGGGAGGGGTATCGATTGTTTCCCCTTGTCAAGACAGGCTTCAAGACCTGCAGGTGCAATTAGAGGCCCCGTTTGTTGTCAAAAAAGAAGATGGATATAGAGCGAGGGATAAAATGGAGAGAAAGAAAGAAGGAGTGCATTAGCATTGAAAACCACTCTGAGGAAACAGAGAGAGGGTTAACACGTCTTCTGCCACTCAGTGAAATGCTGTTCCAGCCAGATGAAAAGGAGATGCCGACCGCAAACACCTTACCAAGACATCCTTTATTAGAGCACCAGTCAGTATTAACAGAGTTTAAACAGTGATATTTACAGGCAAACAAACCTTCAGTTCAGGTATTGTTAACAGATAGAAAAGAAAACAGCAGGTAGAGACAAAAAGTTGTAGTAATAAAACTGAATAATGTGAATTTTCAAGTGCTTTTAATTTGATATGCATGTCCAGGCAATCACCTTTGTTTTTCTATCCTTCTGGGGACCTAACCCAGACTTCCATGTTAATAGCCGTGTGAAGGAGGGGTGCTGCATAATCGATCACCAGCATGTATCCTTAACTGGGAATGTCTAAACCTAAAATCAACCCCAAATTTGATACTACAGTACATGTATGTGTACTGTAATTGTTTGTTCTTTCCTGAATCAAACCCACAAGCAAAAATCACTGGAGATACGGACAGTAGTTCCCCACATACACAGACATTCCTGGATCAGGCATCACACACACACACGCACACGCACACACACAGTCTGCTTTATATATGGGCTCTCCCTAAATGGAATCACCTCACTTTATATGTCCTTTTGTGGGCTCCACTAGCACTTAGAGTAAAGCACCACTTGATTCAATGCCAGCAAATAGGGGTGTTTCTCTGTCTGACTCCTATCCTCTTCTCAACTGTCATTAAGTCGTTTGGAACGCTCCATCTGCAGTCGATGTGCTGAATCGCCATGAGAAGACATACACTCACACACACATACTGCACTTGCACCATTGATGTAAGTCGTAAAAAGAACCCAGAGCTGCTTACATAGAACTGCAGAACATCTAAGGTGATTTAGCATGGGCTACTGCCTTTAAAGAGAAGCGTAGTGCTGACAGTATTCAGGGCAAACTGTCCTCATCACTATGAGTGGGTCCAAAGTGCTTCTGTTCTGCTTTGGATGTGAAAAAGATGCAGATGGCCTTTTGGAGAGTTATATGAACATTTTAGTGTATGGTTCCCCACTGTTCTGTACTGAGTTTTTGACAATGAAATGAGTGTTATTTGCTTTCTCATTGCCTTGATTCACTTTGTTCAATAATGAAATATTACTCTCTCACTCTCCATCCGTCCGTCTCTCTGCAGTTACACATCCAGGGTGGTTGGAAACGGCCTCCAAGCTCAGAAGCAGAACCCAGAGGTTAAAGTGCGTGGTCCTAACCCCATCTTGGCTGAGGTCAAAAAAAGACTGGAGCGCTTCAACCAGGTAGGCACACCCTCTTACTGACTCATGCAGTAACCACGGTTACACCACGACAGTTGGCTCGAGGTACCGTATGAATTGACAAAACAGCTTAAACAGGTGTGCAAAAACAAAGGTAAAACCATTCGATTATCATCATGTGTTGCATCACACGCTCGTGTGTTGTTTTTTCAGGCACAATTGTATGAAAATGAAATCGGTGAATATACTTTTTCTGTTTGTATGTTTTGTCTATTTAGAAGGGTCATAATGTGTGTAAACCTCTCAAGATATGTACCTACAGTGCTTGTTTTATTTGAGCTTCAAAGACTGGAAGAGTTTGCAAAAGACCTTTAAGTTCGACAATTTCCTAACACCTCACAGCTTTGGAAAGAAAGCAAATGAGCTGTTATTGGCTCAATGCACGTTCTAAAGCACTGCTAAATGTGTATATGAAATATGTATCTCACTGTTATTAGTTTCATGCACATTGTTTATTTCCCATGAAATACATTTTTATTTGTTTTAAAATATGGATCTGCGTCTTGTCTTTTCGTCTTGCTACTGAATGGCTTCAGAGAGGTTGTGATTAAGAAACACAAAAATCGTAGCTTGTTTATAGACAGCATCTAGATACCTTAAGGACTAACATTATGTGAAAGGCAAGCAAAAGCATTAATCAGTAGCGATCTGTGTCTCCTGACCTACAACAATTTCCCTTAACAGGCAAGATCTGACTAAAAGGTCTGCCATCCCATTTCACTGTTCATTAATGAACGAGTCGCTTTGAGCTTGTTGAACGTTTTTGGATTTTTTTATAGTCTACTATTGCTAAAATAATATCTATCTATTTTGTTGTGGTTATGGATTTCGTTTTGTATTGACTGCTATATAAGAGCTATAACAATTTAATGATGCAGTGCAGAATTCTACAAACCTGTACTATCAGTGGTTTTAGGAATGTTTGTGTTAGTGCTTGTCAATAGATGTTCTATGTGCGATATTATGTGTGCTATGTTATCCTTTTTTATGTTTTTTTGCCATGATAAATTATTCAGATCTACAGTAGGTGGATTGTTATGTGTTATTAAAGGGAGGTTTGCATATTATATTATTGTTTTTTCATTCTAATGTAGCTTGTCTGTTCATTAAGTTGGATCCTAAAATGTGCTTATTGAACAATATAATTTTTTGCCGGAGAACTAGTTATTCTTTTAAAACCAAACCATGTTGCTTTTCCAGCTAAATTACTGGAAATACAATAAAAATAGCAAAAACCATTACAATCCTTACACTGAATGCAGACATACAATACACATTACTTCCACAAGTTCATGTGACTCTGGAGTAGCATTTAACTCCCAGGTCCCGAACTATCTATTTAATTTCGGACAAAATGCTGATCAATAAAAAATAAGACGGTGCACGTAGAGAAAACACTGAGAGAGGCAGATCTCGGCAGAGACAACAGACAGCACAGAGGAACCGATAGAGAGCGGTGCGAAGAGAGCCAAAAGGTCAGCCGTGAGTGACAGCGAGTGGGTGATGACAGTGCCGCATCAAAGTGACACCTTTGTTATGTAGATGAGGATTAGGTCCTAAAAGGAGTCCTGGCATAAAGGCCCCATTACCCAGGGGTCCCCAGGGGCCATTTGAGGGGACAAACAGGACATATTATGTTGCGTCGCTGCCCGCTGAAGCCTTTGTGGCCCAGCATACGATACGCTTAGACAGGGCACCCACTGGCCATAGCGTTTCATGTGGCTGTCGCTGACTTACTTTGTCCTTATCTCTCTCATTCTCCTTATATCACAGTCCTCCCATCCTGTTTATTCCCCTCTCTCCCTCTCCCCTGTCTCTGTCTCTCTCTGTCCCTGTTCACCGCTATCAAAGTCGGATCACCTATCCCTTCTGATTGACAAAGGTGACCCCCATTCTTTCGAGGTTTTCCGTAGGTACAGAGGGACCGTTGCCGCGGCAACCACTAACGGACCCTCGATACCATTGACATTTAAAAGCGATTACATTTTTACCCTGATATTCCTGGTTAGCGTACAGAGAGAGCTGCTGGTCTATACATCAGTGTTCTCCTGTGGATAACAACGCATCCAGTGTGACCTAAGTGACCAACCGATTAATCTGCCCATAGCCTGCTTTCCAGGATTCACTCAGAATGGATAAACATTTACACATCTATTGCAGACACCCACACATGCACAAAAATGAGGATATGGACTTACACAAACGTGTGTGTCTTAAGAGGATTGAATGGTTTTGCTGTGAAGTGCTACTAGGGTAAAATCCAGAACATCTGGTATCAGGACACAACGACTTGGCATCAGCTCTCATCTCAGTTGGCACTGTTTATACACAGGTCAATGATACACTCTGACACACTGCATAGTCAGGGTTACATTGGCACTGCCAGCAAGGCCGAGGGGATAAGCTGTCAAATACCAAGGAGTAAAAAAAATTGTAACCTGTGAGCACGCATAACCATATACTATCTATTATAACTACAGTCACATGTAAAAGTTTAGGCACCCCTGACAATTTCCATGATTTTCATTTATAAATAATTGGGTGTTTGGTTCATCAATTAAATTTTGATCTACTTTATCAAATAACTGAAGGACACAGTAATATTTTGGTAGTGAAATGAGGTTCATTGGATTAACAGAAAATGTGCAATATGCATCAAAACGAAATTAGACAGGTGCATAAATTTGAGTACCTGTAACTACTTAGCACAGATTAATTTGAACACACAATTGGTTTGGTGAGCTTATTAAGACTTGAACTTCATAGACAGGTGCATCCAATCATGAGAAAAGGTATTTAAAGTGGCCAATTGCAAGATGTTGTTCTCTTTGACTGTCCTCTGCAGATCAGCAACATGGGGGCCTCAAAACAACCCTCAAATGACCTGAAAACAAAGATTGTTGAACTTTATTGTTTAGGGGAAGGCTACAAAAAGCTATCACAGAGATTAAAGCTGTCAGTGTCCACTGTGAGGAACATAGTGAGGAAATGGAAGACCACAGGCACAGTTCTTGTTAAGGACAGAAGTGGCAGGCCAAGTAAAATATCGGAGAGGCAAAGGCGAATGATGGTGAGAACGGTCAATTACAGCCCACAGACCACCTCCAAAGACCTACAACATCATCTTGCTGCAGATGGTGTCACTGTGCATTGTTCAACAATTCAGCACACTTTGCACAAGGAGAAGCTGTTCAAGAGAGTGATGTGGAAGAAGCCTTTTCTGCACACACGCCACAAACAGAGTCGCTTGATGTATGCAAACACACATTTGGACAAGGTGCGGTGGACTGATGAAACAAAGATGGAGTTATTTTGTCATAACAAGGGGCGTTATGCATGGCGGCAAAGGAACAAAGCATTGCAAGACAAACACTTGCTACCCACAGAACAATTTCTGTTCATCCAATAATCATAATTTCACTACTGAAATATTACTGTGTCCTTCAGTTATTTGATAGATCAAAAGGAAATTGCTGATCCAAAAACTAAATTATTTATAAATGAAAATCATCGAAATTGTCAGGGGTGCCTACACTTATGAAAATTTGTAGGACAAAATGTTTTCACACATGTAACAGCTGTACATAATAATCAAATTAGTTTCACTTTCTAAAAACATTGGATATTGACTGTATAATAGCACATGCACCATTAATTAATGAGACAAAAAGTCGATAGGATCTAGATGGCTAAAGTTGTTTCGTATGCATTATGCAACACAAAGGGCATGAATGCAGGATTTAACAGTGGGTTATTGACTACATACCATAAAACCCCAAGGTGCATTATTGCTCTTATTTATCAGTTTAATACATAACAAGAATTATGCAAAGCCATGTTTAATCATACCAATGGTATACAGAAACAGATAGCATGGCTTTCAGCCAATTTGGATTTAGGGCTTAAAGTAAACCACTCAGTTTATGATGTCCCAAAAAATAATAATCTTCTTTGAAATGATACATGCTAAATGATATAAATCAAATATGGGCCCCTCTGTATTTCTATGATATTAATTGAATAATATTGTTTAAAAATATCTATTTTGCATATACAAATGTTCATGACTGTATAAATTACAAACTTTTAATCACTCCCTCTTTACCAGCTAACACCTTCGCAGAGCCCAATTCAGATTTTTTTTTCATAAAATTGTATTATTATTTTTTAAGACAAGGGAATTTTCATAATTTTTAATTATAATCTTTTTTAATATATAAACATAGCCTAAGAGTACTGTCCCTTCAAAATGTAACTTCAATATTTATTTTGGCTTGCACCTAAAGAAGTCAAACATTTTTACTATATAATATAGAACAGTAAGTTTGCAAAATCTTTTAGTGTGGACCAGAGCATAGCCCACTCTGACAAATATACTGTACAGTTGAAGTCAGATGTTTACATACATCTTAGCCAGAGACAGTGAAACTCAGTTGTTCACAATTCCTGACATTCAATCCTAATAAAAATTCCCTGTCATGGGTCAGTTAGGATCACCACTTGTTTTTAAGAATATGAAATGTCAGAATAATAGCAGAGAGAATGATTTACTGTATATCAGCTTTTATTTCTTTCATCAAAAGTTTACATACACTCAATTAGTATTTGGTAGCATTGCCTTTAAATTGTTTAACTGGTGTAAGAATTGACGAGGCAAGAGTCAACTGCAGGTTACCTTGCGTTTCTTTATTCTCAGTGTGCCAACCTGCACGGCGCTAGAATTAAACAATAATAGTGGTTGCTGAACAATAAACCGCAAATGCCATAAAACAAATAAACAGTCCCAAATACAGAATATCAGAAATTTGACTTTTTGCATATCAGTGGTGTCAGAAAACAGGGGAACTTGACCGTCTGATCCCTGGCGCGTCAGGAGAGGGTGCCTGGGGCTCTGATCCTATTGACAACTGGGGTCAAATCTTTTGGGTAGCCTTCCATAAGTTTCAAACAATAAGTTGGTTGAATTTTGGCCCATTCCTCCTGACAGTACTGGTGTTACTGAGTCAGGTTTGTAGGCCTCCTTGTTTGAACAGGCTTAACCAGTTCTGCACACAAATGTTCTATAGGATTGAGGTCAGGGCTTTATGATGGTCACTGTAATAACTTTCTGTGTTGTAAATAAGTCTGTGTTGTAAATAAGTCTGTGTTGTCCTTAATCCATTTTGCCAAGTATGACCCCAAGTACTTTGCAAGTACTTGGGGTCATTGATTTGCACTTTTCACACCAAAGTACGTTTCTCTCTAGGAGACATAACATATCTCTTTCCTGAGCATTATGATGGCTGCATGGTCCCATTGCCATGGCTGATGTTGTGGCAGTCAGTTTGTTGTGTGTTTAGATGTTCTTCTTACTGTTTATCTGAACAATCATTTCCTAATTATCAGTGTCTACACCTGATTCTTCTTAACCAGCCATACCTGTATATATACCTCTGTGTTTGTCCAGTAAGTGTTGGTCTTTGTTTATCTGTTTTGTGTTAGAGTTGATACTATTTATTTTGGGCAGTTACCTAAAGTCTTACTAACCAAAGTGATTGTTCCTCTGTTACGTTTTGCCTGTTATACTAATAATTCCTGGATGTAATGCTAGAATAGTTTTTTGCGATAGTAACACTGGTTTCTAGTATTATATACATTATATAGATTTGTATTACGTTCTAAGCGAGCGCCCACCTTTGATTTTGTTAATCAGTCTTGTTTTTTCCTGGTTATTGTTTGCACACTCATCCTTCATTCATTATATACCTGATATTGGACTCTTCAAATCGCATTTGCCTCCTGCCTTACTCCCCATTACACCTATGGTGTTAATACATTCCCCAACAGGGGTTTGAAAATAGCTCCCAAGGAATTACTATACTTGTGGAGGTCTAGAATTTTCTTTCTGACATCTAGGCAGATTTATTTGATTTTCCCGTGATGTCAAGCTAAGAGGCACTGAGTTTGAAGGTAGGCCTTGAAATACATCCACAGATACACCTGCAATTGATTAAAATATCAATTAGCTTCTAAAGCCATGACATAATTTTCTGGAATTTTCCAGGCTGTTTAACAGCACAGTAAAGATAGTGTATGTAAACGTCTGACCCACAATTGTTATACTGTGAAATATATGCACAAAGTAATTAAATGCACAAAGTACAGTAGATGACCTAACCGACTTCCCAAAACTATAGTTTGTTTACATGACATCTGTGGAGTGGTTAACAAATTAGTTTTAATGACTTCAACCTAAGTGTATGTAAACTTCAGACTGCAACTGTATGTCTAAACTTACAAGTTCAAATTACTTTTTATCCCGAATCCGTTTAAGTTATTGTTTCACACTTTTTTCCCCATTGTAACATACAGGTGAATGCTGCTTTTGTAATCTTCCAAATACTGTTTCTAGTTTCATTACTGAACATTGTCAGTTTGAAAAATTGTTTTTGGTTAAGTGCCAATTAGTTGACAGCTAGATGATTTGCTTGTGAAAAACAGGCAGATGATGAGAACGAGGGAACCATTTTCAGATTGGAGTGGCTTGAACCTTGTTAATCACACTCACACGCTGTAATAAACTCTCTCACACAAACACACACACACACACAAACACACACTGTTTCTCTCAGAGGAGCAGCCGTCGGGGCTTTGAGCCTTGTAATCTCCTGACCCCACATAAAAAGCTCCATTAAATGCCTCGCCTACTTCAGTACAGCCCTTTCTCTCTCCTCTCGTCTACTCAGTCAGTAAATACTAATATGAACTGTAAGCATTTTTGATTGAAGGCCACCAGCCCAGCTGTTTTTGGGTGGAGAGGCTTCACAATGCCCAGTTTGAAGACGAGAGTGTGTGGGAACTACACACACACACGTTTGTTTTATATTCTATGCTTGTGGGGACCTAACCCTGAACCTGAAATCCATTACCTTGTTCCTAACCCTAACCATAACCATACCCTCAACTAAATAACATAAAATGTATTCCTAAACTTAACCAAGCCCTAACACCTAAGCCTAAAACTAACCAGTAACCTCTAATAAATCTAAATGTAACCACAAATTTAACACTATGCTCAATGGTATGTGTTCCTGTAAACCTAACTATGGAGCTGTAAATTGGCTAAGCGGTCGTCAGATGGCTCAGTGGTTAGGGTGTCAGACTTGTCATCAGAAGTTTGCCGGTTTAGATTCCTGACTGTACCAAATCTCATTGTGTCCTTGGACAACAAACTTAACTTTAAGTTGCTCCATTGGGTTGCCCCTGTACTTAGTGTAAGTCACTCAGTATAAGATGACTTGTACATTTTCACTACTGAGAACCTGTCAAAAAACCTTGTGGGGAGCAATTGTTTATAAAATATATTTGTATCTTGTAGGGACAGTGTGTTAGACTGGGATGAAATAGTGGGTTATGTCTGAGAGCCCATAGGATGTGAGATGATAGAGTGAGGTCTGCTAGATGTCAATATGATTGATTAAATAGACAGTAGCATCCCACAGCCCTGGCTAACCGTTTATTGGATATCCTCAAAATTGAATCTATTGTCCATTGGTCCATTTACTTCTGAATGTTTCACAGTGTGTGTTACGTTTACAGTGGGCACAGAGCAAACCTTGATCAATAAAACAATGTAATCAAGTAATCAGTCTGTTTATGTGGATAACTAAATGGTTACATATTATTGCTGTTTTACATGTCATGTACAGTTGATTGGAGCATGGTGCTAGAAAAATGCTAATCTTGGGTTTGACCAAAACAGTGTCATTACGAAGTCAAGCTAATCGTGGAGTGAAAGTGCTAGGTAGTGTACAATGCTATAGTATTCTGAATGGGCAATGCACATTTCCTCAGCCCTGCATGGTTGTGTAGCTACTCATTAGTGACACACTGTGGCGGATCAGGTTCATGCAATAATGGTAGTTTTTAGCTGTAAAAGCATTGTCTTCCAAGCACAAAGGTTGCAGAATATTTTCTGGTTTAGCAAGCAGTGTGATAAGACAAAACAAATATTTAAAATATACATCCCTATCTTAAGCTCCCTGGAAGTTCTTAATAACAAATTGGACGCCATAAAATATACACTGCATATTAATTAAGGCGTTTACATAAGCATCTGATCTACTTCTTTGCACCTAACTTTGGGTTAACATGAGCTATATCTTTCTTCTAGAGGTTTTCCTAACTGTTGTGGTTAAATATTGTTGTTCCTTGCTTTTATATTATGTTTTTTTGTTGTTATATATAGATTTAGCTAAAAGAGCAATGAGCTGTATTGTAATCCACTATATGTTGCAACGAAACACAGGAGGCAGTAGCTTGGACCACCCTAGGACATACACTCACCTAAAGGATTATTAGGAACACCATACTAATACTGTGTTTTACCCCCTTTCACCTTCAGAACTGCCTTAATTCTACTTGGCATTGATTCAACAAGGTGCTGAAAGCATTCTTTAGAAATGTTTGCCCATATTGATAGGATAGCATCTTGCAGTTGATGGAGATTTGTGGGATGCACATCCAGGGCACGAAGCTCCCATTCCACCACATCCCAAAGATGCTCTATTGCGTTGAGATCTGGTCACTGTGGGGGTCCTTTTAGTACAGTGAACTCATTGTCATGAAAGAAAGAAACCAATTTGAAAGGATTTGAGCTTTGTGACATGGGGCATTATCCTGCTGGAAGTAGCCATCAGAGGATGGGTACATGGTGGCCATAAAGGGATGGACATGGTCATAAACAATGCTCAGGTAGGCCGTGGTGTTTAAACGATGCCCGATTGGCACTAAGGGACCTAAAGTGTGCCAAGAAAACATCCCCCAAACCATTACACCACCACCACCACCAGCCTGCACAGTGGTAACAAGGCATGATGGATCCATGTTCTCATTCTGTTTACGCCAAATTCTGACTCTTCCATCTGAATGTCTCAACAGAAATCGAAACTCATCAGACCAGGCATAATTTTTCCAGTCTTCAACTGTCCAAGTTTGGTGTGCTCTTGCAAATTGTAGCCTCTTTTTCCTATTTGTAGTGGAGATGAGTGGTACCTGGTGGGGTCTTCTGCTGTTGTAGCCCATCCACCTCAAGGTTGTGGGTGTTGTGGCTTCACAAATGCTTTGCTGCATACCTCGGTTGTAACGAGTGATTATTTCAGTCAAAGTTGCCCTTCTATCAGCTTGAAGCAGTCGGCCCATTCTCCTCTGATCGCTAGCATCAAGAAAGCATTTTCGCCCACAGGACTGCTGCATATTGGATGTTTTTCCCTTTTCACATCATTCTTTGTAAACCCTAGAAATGGTTGTGCGTGAAAATCCAAGTAACTGAGCAGATTGTGAAATACTCAGACCGGCCCGTCTGGCAGCAACAACCATGCCAGACTCAAAATTGCTTAAATCACCCTGTCTTTCCCATTCTGAAATTCAGTTTGGAGTTCAGGAGATTGTCTTGACCAGGACCACACCCCTAAATGCATTAAAGCAACTGCCATGTGATTGGTTGAGTAGATCATTGCATTAAGGAGAAATTGAACAGGTGTTCCTAATACTCCTTTAGGTGAGTGTATATGATCTTTTTAAGAGTCAGTCTTATTGATCAAAAAATCAATTGGTGAAAAGAAGATCAGAATTGTGCTGCTTATGCCTAAATGCAGCTGTAGTTAACCTAGTGAAAATATTTACCAAAACTGTGTTATGTCCCACGATGAGTCAGGCTTTATTTGAACTGGCAGCAACAGAGGAAGGATACATATTCTTTCCAAGTGACCAATGAGGTAGCCCACTGACTATCAAAAAATAATCTCTGTTAGCTCATATCCAAATCATGTTCTTAAATTTTTCCTATGCTTATATTTCATGGCAAAATACTCAACTTCCTAAAGCAACCTTAAAAAAAAATATCTCCTAAACTATATATTTCAATATATTATAGAACATGAACTTATCTCCCAGAGAATACAGTGACCAACCAACAGTCTAGTAAAATGCCTATTTGTAATGACAGGTACTGTATGGTTTAACTTTGGGGGTGGGGGAAGAGGCAAGGCCAACCAACTTGATTACTAAAACCCCCAAACTTCCTGGATTCAAACCCTGACCTTCTAGTGATACTAAATGTAAAACCGTGACTCTTGAGGATTTTTAAGATATTATAAATTTTAGGCCTTACATTTCTCTGTCATGAGACATTCAAAGGATCATTTTTAGAATGACGCTCTCTATACAACTGCAGCCTCTTGGAAAAACCTTTGATCAATTAAAATCATGACCTCATATAAAGTTCAATGAGTCACTGAGGCCTTATGCAAACAATTTGGAAATGATACAACTAAAGAAACTTGCCCTGTGATGGAGATTAAATGATTAAGTGAATACAAAGCCAAAAGTTAATCTTAAAACACTCTTGAGAGAGTATTGCTCTCCCAACAATAAAGTGTTTACTGGCCTGAATAAACAAATGTTTACAGATAATCCATATCATTAGAAAGACTGCAACTGTTTCCTCAATTAATTTACTATACATGATGTACAGCTCTGTCTTAGCCACAATTTATCCTGCCATGCAACAGTTTCGTTTTCTGTCATTTTCTAGTCAGTTCTCATTTGCCAACAGCTGACATGCTGTCATGTTTAATAAAGGGCTGTTTGCTAGTGGTTTTCTTGACATTTCATTTTCAGACATTGTGTTTTAAGTAGATTATATGCAGCAGTGAAGATTCATTTTATATCTTTATTGTGATTTCAGTTTCCCTCCTGAAGCAGTAGGAGATGCATAGACTTTCTGTTATTTCTTTTCATTCAGTTTAATATTCTGTTGCTCATGCGGCGGTGTGTGCTGCAGCTGAAAAAGATTTGTGTGGGTTTTTTTGGATCATAAACAGGGACTCTGCATTCTCTTCAGATTTCACAGCTCATGTCTGTTTTGGGAAGTTAAAATGCCAGTTGTATAAGTGGTTTGGTCAGGTGTGAGCTTTGCTATCTGAGCTTATTCAATTCTACCTACTGGAGAGGGAGAGCTTGAGATAATAAGAGCAGGATGAAGTCAGAGATGCACACCAATCCTGTGTGATCATTACAGGTTTCAAACCCAGGTCCCCTGCAGTAAGGTAAGTTTACTCATCAGGCGAGTCAGTAAAGTTCACATTAGAGTCTCAGCTCGCGTCAGCAATATCTCAGAGCACATAAGCATTAGAGCCAACTTGTGCCGGAGTATGATGTATTGGTTTAAGCTCCCGACTCTGGACCACACATGCCTGCTGGCAACGGGGGGTTCGAGCTGACTGTCTGTGCCCTTCTCCTCTGTCTTCTCTGTAAAATGTACCCCCTCCAAAAAAGAAGAGCCCACTTTTCCTGATATTCCCAAATGTTTCTGATGTTCCCAACAAGCCTAGGGTCTGATTAGAGATGGGTTTTGGGGGCTGGGGGGTTAACTGATCTCCTGGCAGTATTCCACATCGAGGGCCCCTCACGATACTGGCCTGGGGGGAGAGCAGAACTTTGTTTGAAGTCCCAGACGAAATCTGTAGTCTGGTGAGGACAGCAGAGAGCATGTTTTATTAACACACACAAACACTTAATCATACTTTCAGTAGGCTTGAATCGGTGAATTTACTAAGGATAGCCCATTTCTTTCAGGGTATAACAAACGATAAAACCACACACAGGCACACCCCCACTCCTATCTCAAAGTCCGCCATTGCAGTCAACGACGCGTTCCAGCTGCCACTCCCCACGGTGCGTATGACTAACGACGGATTATTTATGACTTGCGAGTCGCGGCCTTCGCCCAGTGTGAAGTCAGGGCCTTTAAACTGTCTGTACAATTTAGGACACTGTTGAGGCTGGTTTAGACCCAAGGTGTCAAGCAGAGCTGCTTTCCAGCGCTGTTCAAAGAGATGGTGCATAGAAAAGCAGCACTCCAGATGCTGCTGGTAATCCTTACAAAGGGACGCCCATCCCTACTGCTGCCTCGCCACTGAAACCAAGCAGGGTTGGGCCTGTGTGGGAGACAATTTCAACCAGATGTGGCTGGCAGTAGCGATTGAGGAAGGGGGCGCTCTTTACTCTTCTCTGACAACAAACTGTATGCCCCTAGGGAAGTGAAGGCAGGGTAATTTAGCTGTGAAAGGTGACATTCTTCTTATGGGACATTAAACATTACAATGTACTTTTAAAAATTGTTTTTGGCATACACAGATACGGCTTAGATCATGGATTCAAAATCATGTTCAGTAGAGTTTGGCTTAAACCTTCCGTGGGAAATTGGCCTAGAATGTGAATATTGGAAATCCTATGAAACGTGCACCAAGAGACGGGTGTTAACCCCAGCAGTTTTGGCTAATTTCCCCATCTGGCCTCTTAAATCTCAGTAAATCAGACACAGCGCTCATACTCCAGGGTCTAATATGTCAAAAATCTTGAAATGATTTCTGATTCTGGATCAGTTTACCCCTCTAAGATTATAATTAGCACCAATACATAAGCACTAGATGAGCGATGAATGGTAACAAAACGCTTGCCATTGTCATTCTATTTTACTGTCATTAACGTGTCCCTATTGACTCTTCAGCCATATTAGACTATGTTCCACAGCATTAATACACAGAGACAAAAATTAAATTAAATTTACACACAGAATTCCCTCTGTGGGCAGGTTTTCAGACAGACATAGAGGCTGTGGCCACTTTCCACCACACACACACACACACACACACACACACACACACACACACACACACACACACACACACACACACACACAC
>JACXGM010018436.1:5574-19189 GCA_016801145.1 Umbra pygmaea | reverse complement strand
GTATCAGATTGAACAGAATCTGAATCATTCGTTCTAAATTAAACGTATCATTCCTATATCGTATGAAGATACAGCAGGAGTTGTATCAGATTGAACAGAATCTAAATCATTCGTTCTAAATTAAACGTATCATTCCTATATCGTATGAAGATACAGCAGGAGTTGTATCAGATTGAACAGAATCTGAATCATTCGTTCTAAATTAAACGTATCATTCCTATATCGTATGAAGATACAGCAGGAGTTGTATCAGATTGAACAGAATCTGAATCATTCATTATGAATCAAATGTATCATTCCTATATCTTATGAAGATACAGCAGGAGTTGTATCAGATTGAACAGAATCTGAATCATTCATTATGAATCAAACGTATCATTCCTATATCATATGAAGACACAGCAGGAGTTGTATCAGATTGAACAGAATCTGAATCATTCATTATGAATCAAATGTTTCATTCCTATATCATATGAAGACACAGAGTTGGTGTAGTAGTCTAAGCTCCCAGCTCGTGTCCCAACACATGTCCTCTGATGACGTGGGTTCGAGCCCCGCCTCGGCTGAGTGTCTATGCCCTTGCTCTCTGTCTCCCCCTACCTGTCTCTGTGGCTACTGCTTTCTTTTGTCCTGTCAATAAAAAAATAACCCTCAAACTACACTTGTCAATAAAAATCATAAAAACAAATAACCCCCCATAAAAAATCCAAAATGAAAACAAAGCGAACTAGCCTCTGAAAAATACATAGACAACTACATGAAAGATGAAAAAATACAAAACTAGAAAGATTAATCTTAATTCATCTTTCAAGTAGTTCAAGTATGTTTTGTATTTTTTTAATCTGATAATAAAAAATCTGAATATCATCAGAATAAACTTAAATATAAGCAGTGACATGCTGTAATTGAAGGCATCTGATTTAACTCTGCTAAGACTATATTGCCCTGGCTCTAGAGCCCCAGGCTCAGATTTTTCCGGCTAACTCCCGTGCCTTTCAGCCAAGCTGAATGTGCTTCAGGAACTGCCTCCCTTGGTCTTAGAGACGTTCTTCACCTCTAGATGCTGTGACGCATCCTCTGTCTCCTGTTCATCTGTGACGCATCCTCTGTCTCCAAATCGGTGGTCATGATTTCCTATTCCTCGGCATGCTGGGAGCCGAGAGGGGAAACTCCCCCTGGTGAAAATGGCAGCTTGAACGCCCTGGCAACAGCACCATAAATCACATGTTGGTAATATTGTGTCAAGACATGTGGGGAGTCCCTGCTCTCCTCATTGCCTATTAACTTCTGATAGCATCTATCAGTTTCTGTCTTCAGAGATAATTTGTAGTTTCTTCATCCTAGCTTGCTTTCCCCCTGAAGTGAGGTGAAAAGTCTCCTTAGCTGTTTGTTTTGTGCCCGATATGTTAGGTTACAATTAGGCTAAACTTTTTGGTCTGTTTTTCTAATCTGATACAGCTTTACCAGGAAGAACAATATTGGCAAGTGATTTAAAAATACAAACAAAAAATATTTTGGAATACTTAAAGGGGAACCCTTGAGGAATGACCATCTGACCAGTAGCACAACGACTGCCATGTCGAATTCCTGAGGTGGCACAATAAAATAAATGTTTGTTGCTTGAGCGAGATGCTTAAATCTAATGGCTCCCCCGTGTTATTATCTTAATTTCAAATCTCAGTTAGAACCTATGTGGAAACTGGCAGATATCCCCTTTACTCTTTCCCAGTAGGATCTAAGGTTAAAGGTCATGACAGTGTTGGCTTATTAGAGTGACTAGTGCATTATGGGACATGCGCTCTGCCGGGCTGGTAGGATGTATCACAGGTAATTACATGCACATCCATTCCAAGCTGAATACATTTAATTTAATCTCTAGGAAGTTGGCCCTGCTTGTGTGAGATGATGGATGGTCTGTCTGTGTGTTGTTATGGTAATGTAGCCAATATTTTTTACCCGCTGAGGGTTTGAGTTGCCGTAATTTAGAGAGTGCATTGTACACATTTGATGTCAGGTAATATTGATATTTATCTAGTTATCTGTCAAGTCAATCACCTTCCAGTCTGTTGACGGTGAGCTTCAGTGACTGTCACACCTACACTGTCTGTTTCAGAGGCCCTGTCTGTTTCAAAGGCCCTGTCTGTTTCAGAGGGTTTCAGAGGCCCTGTCTGTTTCAGAGGCCCTGTCTGTTTCAGAGGCCCTGTCTGTTTCAGAGGCCCTGTCTGTTTCAGAGGCCCTGTCTGTTTCAGAGGCCCTGTCTGTTTCAGAGGCCCTGTCTGTTTCAGAGGCCCTGTCTGTTTCAGAGGCCCTGTCTGTTTCAGTGGTCTGCCCTGGGAAATTCTGTCCAGCTGAAGTGACAGTGTGGGTGTGAGGCAGCTTGTTGCAGAGCATCGCAGGTAGACGTCAATATTAGCGATGTGCAGTAAACCGGTACTGAGAAAGTACAGTGGTATCAGAATTTCTAAACTGTTACTATACTAGCATTTTACGTATTTCGATATTCAATTAAAACATTACGTTAAATAATGCATCTTGTTTTTCATTGGAATGAAAGGAGCAAAAGTTCTGGCAACATCAATTCCATTGGAAAATAAATTATGTGATGTTAGGGAAGTGGGCGTGCCTATTGCCCTGTGAGAATATGTCTGTGTTGAAATGTGTGAGAGAGCGAAAGTCGGCTGTTTAGAGAAAATGACAACACAGTGTAATCGTCATTGTGTAAAAGCATGCTGCTCATAGTAAAATATGAAAGTGCTTTGCTTACAAGCCAAATGATAAAGGGAAACCCCAATACATTGCAGCGCCAGTTTGTTAATTGTTTCAAAGTTTGTCTCACGAATGGGGCAAGACATGTTGAAGTTTCATCGCTACAGTAGGCACTCCAAACTTCGCACAGTCACGAATGCACGCGTGTTTCCATTCCATGAATAATCATAGGATATCAGGCAATATCGGGCCTACTGAAAAACAATCAGATTTTTATATTCACAAAAACGATTACATTTTGATTGAAAATTAACTCTTTTGTTTGAAACTGTGACTTAACTATTCAGATGTGGTTTGATTATTCATAATTTCTTCGTGTTTCGAAATTGAATTTTTAAATGAAAGCCAAGCATAATGACCTGAATGACTCAGCTACAGGGAGTATAAAGATAAGGAATTAACCCCAGAGGGAGATTCAGGTGTTTAGATTACACAGAATAGGGGCAATTAGGCCTATAGAATATAAAAGCCTAAGAAAAAAAATGAAAACAGAATATACATGTATTACGTAGACTACAGTTTTTATTAAAACTTTATTAAATGTGTTTTTATAGTTATCAGTGATTTTGCTTTGGTATCAATACCAAGGTACCATTGAGAGTATCGGTATCGAAGTCATGTTGGTATCTGAACATCCTTATTCCATATGCAATATGCAATTCTCTTTGACAAGATGAAGGCTCTTGTGGAGTATGGGAGAGGGGGGTATAGGGTGGATTTTGGGGTGTGTATGTGTGTGTGTGTGTGTCGGGGGGCGCGAGGCAAGCAATCATCTCCAGGCTAGCGCAGTGTGCAGACAGATCCCAGTTAATGCTGACTCTGTGACACTGGGGAATCATTGTGGTTTCCTCAGTCTTCACTTTAAAAGGCTAGACAATGTCCTCTGAATGGATGATGCCTTATTAGCGTGCAACTCAGCCTGGTTATGGTAATGTATTTAGCTCAGCCTGGTTATGGTAATGTATTTAGCTCAGCCTGGTTATGGTAATGTATTTATGCATATACTGAGCAGGAGATCATGAGGTGGAGGGCAGGAGCAGTCTAATTGCTGGAGAGTTGCTGTAGGGCAAATGAATTGATCTTTAACCCTTTCAATAGAGAGGAAATTTGTTGGGATGATCGGTCGACAAACTGACAAGATGTTTTTGTGTAATGCCATGCGCTTGGAAAGGCAGGTAAGAAACAGGATGTGTCACCTACTGTAACATCAGTAAGGGCAAGCTAACCCCCCCCCCCCCAAGGTCACCTCGCTTTTAATGAATGAATTCATAGGTAGCTAGAAAATGTAAAATAATTCATTATTTTTTGGAAGAAAAACGAATTTCAACAACCACCAACATGTCCATAGCAACACCACATTTACATTCCTTTAGCAGACGCTCTTACCCAGATTGATTTACATCAAGCACAAGGACATCCCCCTGGAGCAATTTAGGGTTAAGTGGATATTTTATATTAAGGATACAGCAATATTTGGCACAGCCGAGAATCAAACCGACAACCTTCCAACTACACGTCTGACTCACTAACCACTGAGCCATCTGACTCCACATCACGTTAGCTCTAATATCACGAACACAGGGCTATAATAACCCTAACAATGGGCTATGCTATTTCTAACAATGGGCTGTGCTGTTGCTAACTTAGGGCTTTGCTAACCCTTACACAGGGCTATGCTAATGCTGGCCCTGTCCCAATACTTCCCCTTCTCCTAGATTTCTGCCCTAACCCTAGATTTTGCGCATTCTCGTGTAGGGGTAGGGTGTCTTAATACTTTAGGGAGCAATGGGGAGTGCTATTCTTCCCTTAAAATCAACCCTCAGAACATAGTGAGGTCCGATGCAGGCTTAAAATTAAGTGGGAGTTGAAATGACCCAGGATACCTTTCGAACTTAGCGAGTTGGCCAAATCTAGCACAGGGCTATCTAACCCTAGCACAGGGCTTTTCTAACCCTAGCACAGGGCTATGTTAACCCTAGCACAGGGCTATGTTAACCCTAGCACAGGGCTATGTTAACCCTAGCACAGGGCTATGCTAACCCTAGCACAGGGCTATGTTAATCCTAATTTAGGGCTATGATAATCCTAACTCAGGGCTATGCTAATCCTAACACAGGGCTATCTAACCCTAGCACAGGGCTTTTCTAAGCCTAGCACAGGGCTATGTTAACCCTAGCACAGGGCTATGTTAACCCTAGCACAGGGCTATGTTAACCCTAGCACAGGGCTATGTTAATCCTAATTTAGGGCTATGATAATCCTAACTCAGGGCTATGCTAATCCTAACACAGGGCTATAATAACCCTAACTCAGGGCTATGCTAATCCTAACACAGGGCTATAATAACCCTAACACAGGGCTATAATAACCCTAACACAGGGCTATAATAACCCTAACTCAGGGCTATGCTAACCCTAACTCAGGCTATGCTATTTCTAACAGAAGGGTATAATAACCCTAAATCAGGGCTATGCTAACCGTAAATCAGGGCTATGCTAACCCTAAATCAGGGCTGTGCTAACCCTAATTTAGGGCTGTGCTAACCCTAAATTAGGGCTATGTTAACTCTAACTCAGGGCAATGCTAACCCTAACACAGGCTAGGCTATTTCTAACTCAGTGCTATGCTATCGCTAACTCAGGACTATGTTATCACTAACTCAGGGCTATGTTATCGCTAACTCAGGGCTATGCTATCGCTAACTCAGGGCTATGCTATCGCTAACTCAGGGCTATGCTATCGCTATCTCAGGGCTATGCTATCGCTATCTCAGGGCTATGCAATCGCTATCTCAGGCCTATGCTATCGCTATCTCAGGCCTATGCTAACCCTAACACTAGGCTATAATAACCCTTACACAGTGCTATGTTAACCCTAACACAGGGCATTGCTATCGCTAACTCAGGGCTATGCTATTCTAACTCGAGGCTATGCTAAACCTAACACAAGACTATAATAACCCTAACACAGGGCTAAGCTAAGTTTCAGGGCAGACACGTGTCTCCATGGTTACCTCAGTGTCTCAGCGCCAGCCTCCATTAGTAGCATATGAAGGGAAGACAGACAAGACAGACAGCCAGGAAGAATCAGGGCCCAAATTCAGACTGTCTTTTGACCATCCAGTGCTGTGCCTCAGGGTTGGGTTATCAACAGCGTGACCCACAGAAACCTGTCTGTAGTCTAGAAAGGGCAGGTGCTATGGGAGCGCTATGGGAGCGCTATGGGAGCGCTGGAGGGGACGAGGGCACGTGCCGTGTGTTGGTGGTGTGTATTATTTGTGTGTGTGCGTAACATCGGTGTGTAGAATTGGCTGGGGGTGGGCTTTATTCATCGGCGTCTGTTGCACTCTGGCTGAGGCCCCCTAATCCGTCACCGTCAGGGTGTCTGGCGGCGATGAATCAGTGACAAATGCTTGCTGGGATTGGAGATGACACTTAAGGAGGACGTTTTATAACTAATAGATGAGAGGGGGTTGGGGGGGTTATTATTAAAAACCTCCCCCACTCTCAGAATCTACTGTCACAGCTAGCCCTCTGCATCCTGGGATTGTGGTTTACATTCTCTGGCTCTTTACTGAGTCCTTTCACAGCTTTGCTGGGAGATCGTAAAAATGTGGCCAACGAACTGATTGCCGGTTTTCCTCTTACGATCTTGATAAAGATCCTGGTGAATTTAATGGACAGTCAGCCAGGCCCTGCTTTGAATGGATGCTAGTGTACACAGCCCTGCTTTTATGTCTCATTCCTATGTAGATTTGATTGGATGAGTTGTCCCATTGGAAGATGAACTTTCACCCAGTCTGAGGTACAGAGCACTATGGAGCAGGTTTTCATCAAGGATGTCTCTGTATATTGCTTCTTTAATCTTTCCTTCGATCCTGACTAGCCTCCCAGTTCCTGCAGCTAAAAAAAACATGCCCCACAGCATGATGCTGCCACCACCATACTTCACTTTAGGGATGGTATTGGCCAGGTGATGAGCGGTGGCTGGTTTCCTCCAGACATGATGCTTGCCATTCAGGCCATAGATTTCAATCTTTGTTTCATCAGACCAGAGAAGATTATTTTGAATGGTCTGGGTGTCCTTCAGGTGCCTTTTGGCAAACTCCAGGTGGGCTCTCATGCCTTTTACTGAGAAGTGGCTTTCGTTTTCGTCTGGCCATTCAACCATACAGGCCTGATTGGTGGAGTGCTGCAGAGATGATTGTTGTTCTGGAAGGTTCTCCTCTCTCCACAGAGAAATGCTAGAGCTCTGTCAGAGTGACCTTTGTGTTCTTGTTCACCTCCCTGACTAAGGCCCTTCTCCCTTGATTCGCTTAGTTTGGCCAGGCGCCCAGCTCTAGGAAGAGTCCTGGTTGTTCCAAACTTCTTCCATGGAGGCCACTGTGCTCATTGGGACATTCAATGCTGCAGATATTGTTCTGTACCCTTCCACAGATCTGTGTCTCGATACAATCCTGTCTCAGAGGTCTACAGACAATTTCTTGGACTTCATGGCTTGGTTTGTGCTCTGACATGCACTGTTAACTGTGGGACCTTATGTAGACAGGGGTGTGCCTTTCCAAATCATGTCCAATCAACTGAATTTACCACAGGTGGTCTCCAATCAGGTTGTGGAAACATCTCAAGAATGATCAGTCGAAACAAGATGCACCTGAGCTAGATTTTTAGTGTTAATGGCAAAGACTGTGAATACTTATGTACATGTGCTTTTTTCATTTTATTCATAAAAAAGATTTCAAAAGCACTTATTTCACATTGTCATTATGGGGTATTGTTTGTAGAATTTTAAAGGCGTAAGCAGCATTATAATGTGAACATTTTTAAGCTTTTCGGGTGCAGGAAATCTAGAATATCTACAGTGCAATGTATAATATACTGTAGTGTTCAATATAATGTAAACTGCATTATAATGTAAACTTTCTAAGCTTTTAGTTGGTGTGATTTCACATACAAGTAATAGGTTAAATATAGGCTGGTTTAAAAATAAATTTTTGGGAAGGTTATTCAACCTCCCGACAACATGTTTCTATTACATTTCCATTGTTCAAGCTCTATACCATTGTTCAAGCTCTATACCATTGTTTAAGCTCTATACCATTGTTCAAGCTCTATACCATTGTTCAAGCTCTATACCGTTGTTCAAGCTCTATACCAGTTCCATGCCTATCTGGTCGTTTCTGACTGTTCAGTAGAAGCAATTTGAGCATTGCAGAACATCCCCTTTTGACTCCCTGCCAGTTCTTACCTTGTAGTTTGCTAGCTTGTTCATAATGTTCTCTACAAAGCCCAACATTACAAACACTCAAACTGTTGACAACTCATCGTAGCCCTCTGTGCGTTCTGCCATGACAAAAACACGCTGTCAGCGACCCAGATTCTGGAAAAACACTACTGAGCTCTGTCAATTCAGTTCGAGGATGGAACAAAAACGACAGGCCTTATTTCAATCGTGGTTTTGTGTTGTGCTTTCTCACAGCAACTGAGTGTGTTGCTTTCTATTGAGCTGTGAGCGCTTTGATTTTCTGTACAGTGAAAGCGTTATCTTCTCTCTGACAGCAGACTTTCAACAAGGTGACTCGCGTATTCCACTGCAGAGTTTTGAAATCTGCCACACACTCCATTAAGTAATCTTTTGTCTTGTTCTAAGAGAAAATTGTGATAATTGTTTAAATATATGCATGTGGTTTTACTAATTAATTGTCCTGTCCAAATTAAGTTGTTTGTTACACATTTATGTGGGTATCAGTGCAACTAAGTACCATTCCTTGACTGTGTCCAGGTTGATAAGTCGGGACGAGCCGTCTCAATGTGTATTTGTGCAAGATGAGTATGCTGTTCCAGTCTTCCCTCACCAGAGACCTTGTTCAGAAGCTGGAGACAGAGAAGAGAACATGAAAGAACCCTGTTTTGTTTGTCCTCCAGCTTTTGCTCCTTTATAGAGTTAAAGCATCCCCAAACAATTCAGCCCCTTTTATCCGGTGAATACAGGGACATCCCCTTGGAGAAACAGGCTAAAGTGCCTGGGTCAAGGGCACAACACATTTTGGCACAGTCGGGAATCAAACCGGCAACCTTCCGACAATAAGTCAGACTCCCTAACCACTGAGCCATCTGACGCCCGCACACCAAGTAACCATTAACCAGGCTGTTGTTTTTGTTTCTCTGTCAACCAATCTGATAGTAAAACCATAAATAAATAGATATGCGCCTAGATGAATAAATACATGAATAAGCAGTATCTTTGATGTACAGTGCTCTGTCGATCTATCCATCTTCATAACTGGGACTGCTTGTGTGACAGGTCGGTCGGGGTCCTCTGGGATAGATGAGCTGTGTGTCTACTAGCAGCCGGAGCGATGCGGCTCTGCCTGGCACAGCAGGATCACAGGCCTCTCTCTGGCTGCCGGGAGACGTCGTTCTCTGCTTTTAATGAGGAGACTCAAATAGATGGGGAGGAAAATAGAGATGTACTATACTAGTCTAATAGTGACTGGGCTCAGAACAGGTGGTTAACTGCACTCGGTTTTAAGTGAAATAGGAGCTGGCATATCGGATTACGGAGGTGTAAACTGTTCGTTTATTCTGCAAGCCAGGGAAGCAGAAGGACTGCTGGGTAATTGTCCATGATTAGAAGGCCAGGGTGATAAACAGCAGTGCTCTGAGTCCTAAAACCTGAAGAAGAGAACAAGTTGCCTTGGCTCTGTGCTTTGGTTGTTTGTGACAGGTCAATAAGAAGGTGTTTGTTTTCCTATCAAATGTATTTTACCACTACAGCTGGAGTCAATTAGCAGTAGGTGTTCAGGAAATACATCATCCCAGATAGCAAAGAGCTGCCGGCGGACCGCTCGTTAGCCGATGAGCAAACCGCCTGGCAGACGGCCAGCTATGCCGCCGTTGGTCCGCCCGTGGCCCGCAAGCTGTTTGCTATCTGGGTTCATTTGAAGGGCAATACATCTGATGTCAGAATTACACTCTATTGCCAAATGTATGTGGACACTGGACCATCACACCGATAAGGTGTTGGCAAAGTAGAATATACAGTAGAGGGGTGTTTCAGTGACTTGTTACCTCAGGATTCAGTAGAATTTAGAATCTTTTTTCAGTGACTTGTTACCTCGGGATTTAGTAGAATTTAGAATGGTGTTTCAGTGATTTGTTACCTCAGGATTCAAAAGAATTTAGAATGTTAAATTTGCGTTTGGTAATTCCCAACTCGACCACCGTAAGTTGCCCAAAAACCTTCGTTGTCACTGCAACATTTTTGAAAATACATCTAGACGCATTTGTTTTACTTCCTGATATTTATTTGTCCCGTTTTATTCTCCTATCGACTCAATTCAAAGATCAAATCGCGTTAAAAACTAACATTTTCACAGCCTGTCTGGTACTTTTTTATTAATAACCTTCAGAAGTTGTTGGCCATTTCACTTGTTCTTTTTAAAGATAAGGTGCATTTTTACTTTAATTTAATATTAAATGGAACAAGATGGCAAGCTTTGAAGCAGTTCATAGCGGTACCCCATTGTGCGGTACCCACAGTGCGGTACCCACAGTGCGGTACCCACAGTGCGGTACCCACAGTGCGGTACCCACAGTGCGGTACCCACAGTGCGGTACCCACAGTGCGGTACCCATAGTACCCAGACTCTAGATGTTGGAATGCTGTGCGTGATGGAATATTCACTAGCAAATGTAACTATCCTGCCCCCACCAAACACCCCTGTAAACCACCTTACTTATCTACAGTTACACACGCCCTCACAATCCAGCCTCAAATGAAAGTCACTTATCTAATGCCTTTCTGTTGAAATCACCAGGCTACATGAACAAAACCACTCTTCTGCCTCCTGTTATTACCTCTATAAACTGCTAATGGGCCCTCTATTCTCTCACCACTAGAGGCTTTAGAATAAATTGTCTTCTAATTTAAAATGTAGTGCTGAAATATCGGTCCATTACACAAAACACTTACACATACACACACTATCCATTTTTGCATCCCCACACCGTGGGTGAAAACCAGGGGATTTTTTTATACCAACATTGAATAGTTATCATGTAAGAAGTAATCTGTTAATGTAAATAAAAAAATGGGGGAGTTGCAGATATTTCATTTATTGAGTTTTTACTGCATTTTATCTGTATTTGTGGCTTGTTTGTTGTGATTTGTCTAATGTATATTGCTTGTGAGGTGACCTTGGGTGTTATGAAATGCGCCATTAAATAAAATGCATTATTATTATTATTATTATTAATATTATATTTAGGTCTGTTATTTTAGTTAAAAATAACAGTTTGTTTTTCAATAACATGATGGAAATATTTTTTTCCAGTTTTTACCAGATTCATCGATTAATTGAAGAAATAATCGACAAATTAATTGATTATCAAAATAGTTGTTATTTGCAGCCCTATCTGTCATAACAATCTACAGCTCATTTAGATGATTAATATACTATATTTGTTCTGGATGGACATTTGTCGTCTGTTTGCCATCCAAACGTGATGTACAGGACACATCCACACACATTACCTGGAGACTTGAGCAGAGCTAATGCTTTGACAGTGGAACTGCAGGGGAGTACAGCTTCAAATCTATCTACAAACTTTGCTAAGTCTTGAAAAGATGGCTAAATTAAGATAGTTCTGCTTCGAAATCAAGCCAACGAGACATTTGGAAAGATGTCTCATAGTAAAAAAGCCTGATTCGGAGCCTTCATCCAATCTGGCCCCAGACATTTCTTTGGTCTCAGAGGGGCTGGTGTTGCTAGCAGAGCAGTTCCTCTAACCTCATTAAGAACTTTCTGCTAAAATAGTCTGTTTGACCATGTTCAATGTGCGTACACAAACAATTGGCTTTCTATCCTTGTGGGGACCCTACACCTGACTCTTAATCAGCTTCCCTTGCCCTAATCTCAATGCACACCCTAATCCTAACCTTAATAACAACTATAATAATAAACTTAATAACTACAGAACTCAGCGTAAATCAGTACGCTCCAACAGATCATCTGTCTCTCTTCAGAATTAATACTTTTCATGGGATCGTATACAATAAAATATTCCAGCAACTATGGTTTATTGGTTGCAAATGAGATAAGTCATTACAAAACAACAAAATGGAAACCGCAGATGGCTCAGTGGTTAGTGAGTCAGAAAATAGTCGGAAGGTTGCCGGTTCGATTCCAAACTGTGCCAAATAACGTTGTGTCCTTGGGCAAGGCACTTTACGCTTAGCTGCTCTCGGGTCATGTCCCTTAACTTACTGTAAGTTGCTCTGGATAAGGGTGTCTGCTAAATGACTCAAATGTACATGTAAAACAAAGTGAGTTATGACCATGGTGCAAAAATGAGTACACCACAATCAAGCTTTTAGTAATAAAACTATGGTACTATGGTAAAATGCTAATTAACTGGAATTCAACAACAGACAAGTCTAACCAATCGTCACACACGTTGCTGCAAGATAATTCACAATTAAGGGTGGTATTTAACCTATACAATCTCCTCACAGTCAATGCTGGGAAAGGCAATTAGTAAAGCATTGCTGGTCAGCAATTCAAAATTTCTAAATGGATGGACTTGTGGCAAGTATTCTAAGACATCCAGGCTGTCCATGGAAGCTAACATCTCAAGATTAGTGTTTTCTCCTAAGAAGAGTTGAGCAAAATAATAATAAAATAACTGGAAAACCTAAAACTGGAGTTACAGTTTCATGTGACAAGATACAACGTATGCTGCTTAGGAGTGTCATGCAAGGGTTTCGTCCACAAAGATAGCCACTGCTAAAGCCTATTCACAATAAATCCTGTTTAGCATTTGCCAGGGCCCATGTTGACAAAAGTGAAGAATATTGGGACTTCACTCCATACTTCGGTCAGATGAGACAAGGGTTCATCTTTTTGGAACTGATGGCAACAAAACTGTATGGCGTCATAAAGGGGAAGTGTACAATGAAAAATCATTGGTAACCAGAGTAAATTATGGCCGTGGCAGTGTTATTCTGTGGGGTTGTATGAGTGCTGCAGGTGTCAGAATTGCACTTCATTGAGGGCATCATGAATTCACAGATTTACTGCAAAATACTGAAAGAGACGATGCTACTCTCGGCACACTGGGTTGATCTCAAGAGGATAATGACCCAAAACATACACCCAAGGCCACTGCTGCATTTCTGAGGAAAAACAGGGTGAAAGTGATTCAGTAGTATCTGACTTGAACCCAATAGAACACCCATGGTTAGTTCTGAAAAGACGGGTCGAGCATCATTCTCTATCCAGCATCCAGGCTCTGAAAGAGCTCATTCTCCAAGACATGGCAGTATGTCGCCTACTTGCTGACTCTAGAAGTGTTGGTGCTGTCCTTAAAAATCATGGCCATACAAAATATTGGATTTGGTAGAATTTGTTGTAGGGTGTACTAATTTGTGTAACACCTCATATATTCTTCATAAAAGCAAATGCTTTATTTTCCCAACCTAACCTTGAACTCAGATGTATGCCCTAATAAGGACCTGCTAAGAACCTTTTGGGGAGTGACTTGACAGTGTTTAACTTTAGATCCACCCACATGCCCAGGGACCTCACACACACACTATCAGAGTCTATTGTATTACTATCTGGCTGGTAATGCTTCAGTGATGTCCAGCCAGCCAGTCTGGTGGTTGGACCCACTTTAATGGAATGCAATTACAGACCCGTCTGGGGTGAATATTGTTTTCACTTCTCGCTCTCCTTCCTATCGTAGTTAAAAATAGGGGGAGGGGGATTTTCCTCTACTCTGTGTTTGTGTGTGTGTGTGTGTGTGTGTGTGTGTGTGTGTGTGTGTGTGTGTGGGGGGGGGGGGGG
>JACXGM010018435.1:0-18959 GCA_016801145.1 Umbra pygmaea | reverse complement strand
TGGAACTCCCACTTTCTCCATGACCCTCCCACGAACGCATATTGAAAGCGCAACTTGTCTCTTGTCGCTCATGTGGCACGCAATCTGCGATTTTACCCAAGTGCGCCTGGTTAGTAAATAGCCCGCATTGGTTACGTCCGTCTTTGCGACCAATTAGCGCCTGAAAACAGGCGCAAATGGCTTGATAAATCTAGCCCTATGTTTGGAGAGGGGTCAAAAGACCTATAGTGAAAAGAATACCATCCCCACTGTGAAGCATGGTGGAGGCTCACTGATGTTTTGGAGGTGTGTGAGCTCTAAAGGCACAGGGAACCTTGTGAAAACTGATGGCAAGATGAATGCAGCATGTTATCGGACAATACTGGCAGACAATTTGCATTCTTCTGCATGAAAGCTGTGCATGGGACGCTCTTGGACATTCCAGCATGACAACGATCCTAAGCACAAGGCAAAGTTGACACTCCAATGGTAGCAGCAATAAAAGATGAAGGTCCTGGAGAGGACAACACAGTCTCCTGACTTTAATATTATCGAGCCACTCGAGAGTGAGATCTTAAACGTGTAGTTCATGCAAGTGACTAAAGACTTTGCATGACTTGGAGGCATTTTGCCATGACTAATGGGCAGCTATACCAGCTGGAAGATGTTGGCCTCATGGACAACTATCACAAAAAACTGCACACTGTCATTGATGCTAAAGGGGCCAATAAACCATATTGAGAACTGAGGGTATGCAGACATTTGAACAAGGGTAATTTCATTATTTTCTTTGTTGCCATGTTTTGTTTAATGATTGTGACATTCTGTTATGACCTACAATTGAATATGTATCCCATGAGAAATGAACACAAATTGTTTTGCCTGCTCACTCATGTTTTCTTTAAAAATGGCACATTGATGATGATTAATCTGGTTCATAAAAAATAGTTTTTTACAATGCTACATAGCTACATGTAGTTGCCTATACTATCTTTTGCAAAGAAATTACCATTGCTATAGCTTATGTCACTACCTAGAGTTACTCACCTACTACTCAAAATTGACCCACCTTCAATGTAATGCAAAGCCCATATTCTACCAAAACAACATTAATAAATTAGATTACATTATAAACCAAACAATAAAGATATAATCATACTACATTGCCTAAATCACGAAGTAGATTAGATAACAAATCAAGAAATTCATGCGAAGACATTTTACACCCATTTCCAAAAGCTTTCAAATAACACAATATTACAAAAGTAATAAGACTGACTTGTCTTACTGGATTTAGAATTGTTGCAGCTGCCTTGGTGTAGCTTTGGCCTCTGTGTCTGGTGCTGACTTCTCCCTTTCCCCGCCAATTTATTTTGAAGCTGTGCCCTGGCGAAAACACTTTTTAATATCCATCATCTAGCTGTTTATCTTTATCATTTATCATAGAGGATATTTCTTTTATACAATTTCCATCAAATTTCGGATTGAAACTCCTTTCCGTTGAAAGCAAATTGTCCACTAGCCTAACTTTTTAATATAATCATCAATTTAAAATTAAGCCCACCTTTCTACTGTGTGAAGGCCAATCAAAGTAAGAGTTTTTACCAATGTGTGACTTTTCTTTGACATTAATCCGCTGTCTACACTTTTGATTTCTGTGCTGCGGGGCAACATCATTTTCAATGCAACAAATCGCCTAGGCCTGACTTGTGGTGGGGGGAATTGTAGAACACATATTAGAATCAAAACTGAGGGGCAAAATATTCCAACTGAGAAGGCATTGCCCTATTTTGCCCCCTCATGATGCAGAGTCTGACTAGGATTATATCTTGCTTACAGGGCCATAGTGTTGGTGCCCAAAGGGCCTTAATGTTGGTGCCCACAGGGCCGTAGTGTTGGTGCCCACAGGGCCGTAGTGTTGGTGCCCACAGGGCCATAGTGTTGGTGCCCACAGAGACATAGCTTTGGTGCCCACAGTGTTGTAGTGCTGGTGCCCACAGGGCCGTAGTGTTGGTGCCCACAGGGTTGTACTGTTGGTGCCCACAGGGCCATAGTTTTGGTGCTCACAAGGCCTTAGATTTGTCACCCTCAGGGCCGTAGTGTTGGCGCCCACAGTTCCATAGTGTTTGTGCTAACAGGGCCATAATGAGGGTGCCCAAAGGGCTGTAATGTGGGTGCCTACAGGGCCATAGTGTTGGTGGCCACAGGGCCGTAGAGTTGGTGCCCAAAGGGCCGTAGTGTTGGTGCCCACAGGGCCGTAGTTTTGGCGCCTACAGGGCTGTAGTGTTGCTGCCCACAGTGCCGTAGTGTTGGTGCCAACAGGGCCGTAGTGTTGGTGCCCACAGGGCTATAGTGTTGGTGCCCACAGGGCCATAGTGTTTGTGCCCACCGGGCCGTAGTGTTGGTGCCCACAGAGCCATAGTGTTGGTGCCCACAGGGCGTTATTGTTGGTCCCCACATTGCGTTATTGTTGGTGCGCACATGGCCTTAGTTTTGGTGCCCACAGAGCCATAGTGTTGGTGCCCACAGGGCGTTATTGTTGGTCCCCACATTGCGTTATTGTTGGTGCACACATGGCCTTAGTTTTGGTGCCCACAAGGCCGTAGTGTTGGTGCACACAGGGCCGTACTGTTGGTGCACACAGGGCCTCAGTATTGGTGCACACAGGGCTGTAGTGTTGGTGCTCACAGGGCCATAGTGTTGGTGCCCACAGGGCCTTAGTGTTTGTGCCCACAGGGCCTTAGTGTTGGTGCCCACAGGGCTGTAGTGTTGGTCCCCACCGGGCTGTAGTGTTGTGCCCACCGGCCGTAGTTTTGGTGCCCTCAGGGCCTTAGTGTTTGTGCCCACAGGGTCATAGTGTTGGTGCCCACTGGGCCTAAGTGTTGGTGCCCACAGGGCCGTAGTGTTGGTGCCCACAGGGCCGTAGTGTTGGTGCCCACAGGGCCTTAGTGTTGGTGCCCACATGGCCGTAGTATTGGTGCCCACAGTGCCGTAGTGTTGGTGCCCACAGGGCCTTAGTGTTGGTGCCCACAGGGCCTTAGTGTTGGTGCCCACAGGGCCATAGTTATCAACAAAGCCAAGTGCAAACCTAAAGCTCTTTTTTCTAAGATAAACAAACTGGTCAAACCATCCCCTGTAGCTACTAATGGTTCTGTTGATCTCTGTGAAAATTTTCAGTCTTTTTTCCTACAAAAAATTGCTAACATTTATCAATCCTTTTTTTCCAACTGCCTCTTCTCATCCAACGTCATCATACTATAAATAGATATCTCACCACTGCCTATGTTCCGCATGATCTGAAAACCAGCCATCACTCCAATTCTAAAGAAGCACAGCCTTGACAACGCCATTCTGAACAATTATAGACCAATATTGAACCTCCCATTTGTTGGCAAGATACTTGAGAAGGTTGATGTGGCACAACTGCAGTCCCACCTAGAGAAACATGATCTTTTTGAACCGCTTCAATCTGGTTTTTGTCCTTACCACAGCACAGAAACATCACTTTTAAAAGGTGCTTAATGATCTCCTTCTTGTTCTTCTTGATCTAGGTGCAGCATTTGACACCGTATGCCACTCTAAACTTCTTTCTCGACTGTCTGAAATAGGTGCAGCTCACCAGTGGTTAACTTCATATCAATCAGATACACAGCAATTTGTTAGGATTGGCGCACGTTGATCCTGTACTGTCACTATTTCTCATGGTGTACCCCAAGGTTCAGAACTTGGTCCTCTCTTATTTCTCATCTATGTGCTGCCACTAGGGCAGATCATCAGACAGCATGGGCTAATCTTTCATAGTTACGCTGATGATATTCAAATCTATTTCACCGTTAAAGCCAACCCAGTTTGTCTACCCACTTCTTTTGTCTCCTGCCTTCAGGAACTTAAAACATGGATGTCTGATAATTTCTTACAATACTGGGAAAACTGAACTCCTGTTGATTGGCCCTAAATCACAGAGTAAACCCGGACATGACATTTTAATTGATATTGATGGTGTCAAGATTATTCCTTGTTATGTATTCACTCACACATCAGTCATACTGTTAAATCTTGTTTCTTTCACTTGCTGAATATTGTTCGTATATGCCCCTCTCTTAACTCTGGAGATGCGGAAACTGTTATCCATGCATTTATAACCTCCAGATTGGACTACTCTAACTCCTTATATAGTGGCCTATAAACCAAAGCTATACATCGCCTTCAAATGTTACAAAACTCTGCTACCTGAGCCCTTACATTTAACAAGAAATCTGCACATATCACTCCTATCCTTTACCAACTTCCCTGGGTTCCTGTGGTCAATCGCATCCAGTTTAAACTTTTAGTCCTGGTTTATAAAGCCTGTCACGGCTCTGCACCAAAATACCTTGCTGAGTTAGTGCAACCATATGTTCCCGTTTGGACCCTTAGATCTAGCACTGACAATCTGCTTGTCATACCCAGATATAAACTCTCTACTGTTGGTGGTAGGGCTTTTAGCATTGTAGGCCCTAAGCTATGGAATAACCTGCCCTCTGATCTTCGTACCTCCCCTAACCTACAGACCTTCAAATCTCAACTTAAAACTCATATTTTCACTACGCTCAGTAAATAACTATCTATCATTTTATTTCTCTGCCCTCCATGTTGTGTCTTCTTCGTTTGTTGTCTCCATTTGCTTTTTTGCTTTTTCTAATAATAAGCAGACTGCCTGTCCTTCTGTCTGTTAAAACCCTGCAAAGTCGATTGACGCTCTAGAGCGTCAAACGCGACTATCTCGCGACGAAAGGGGAAGATCAGACGAAAAGAATGAGTGGTGGCTCATTAATGTGTGATAAACACAGCCGAAGCTATGGTGCCTCAAAGTCGGTCATGTTTTTTAGACGGTCGCCTATTTTACTAAACACATTACAGACAGGAAGGAAGAAGTGAAAATGACAAAATAACAAATTTTTCAATAACATAGAACATCATCCTGCATAAAACAACCATTTTTGGAGTTGGAATTTAGCTGGGTTTTAAAAACGTATAGAAATCTAGTTAGAAATGAGTATAGCATTTTGATGTTGACTTGTTTGTATGGCCTCCAAACTTTGCACACTGGTCCAGGAGCCCTGGGGGCTTGAAAAAAAGTAATAAAAAGCCTTATTCATTATAGTTTACATGCTTATACACATAAAAAACAACAAAATATACATACGTTCTTTAGTTTTTTGGGATAAATATTTAATAAAACATAAAATTCAATGACCTAGGATGTTGGATTTCATTTATTCATGTTGTAGCCATGGGTCTGCTGAGTCCAGAACCATAAGGCACTTCACTGTAGGTCAAAGTATGACTTTTCTAGAGGCTAAAAAGTCAACTATATGCCAGGCGGACATAAAACCTTTTAGACCTTGAAGGGTTGTTAACTGTTTGCATCATTTTGTGAAGCGTCCTTGGGTTCTTGAAAGGCGCTATAAAAATAAACATATTATTATAATTATTATTATAGTGTTGGTGCCCACCGGGCCGTAGTTTTGGTGACCACTGGGCTGTAGTGTTGGTGACCACATGAGTCCACCAGGGGATCTACAGCAGAGAACGGAGATGGAATGGATTTGCAGAGCTGTGTTTTGATAAACTCTTAATTATCCCATAATTAATCATAAAAATATAATAATTGTTATTGTTTTAATCCCTGCTCTCTGTCCCTCCAGTCTCTGTCTTTTCCCCCCTCTCTCATTATTTCTCTTTCCATCTCTCTCCTGTGCTTTTCCTTGACATCTGGGTCCATTACTCATCTGTCACCTGGTTATTTGTGTTTTTGTGTGTGTGAGGGCTGATTAATCAAGGTCTGTTGGTAAATGGTGCCAGCAGGTCTCATGGATCTGATAGAGAGGACAGAGGTCTGGCAGTAGGAGCAGAAATGTAGAAATATATGTCCTTTCACATGCACACACACACTCACGCACGCACACACGCACGCACGCACGCACACACACACACACACACACACACACACACACACACACACACACACACACACACACACACGCACGCACGCACGCACGCACGCGCACACGCGCACACACGCACACACGCACACACGCACGCACGCACACACACACACACACACCCATGCAATCACACACTCACTCTCCTGAAGAGACTGTTAGGGTTAGTGTTCTCACCATAGGGCTAGCATCCAGTTTGGCAAAGTGATGCAAATGCCGAAGTTCCTTAAACCTGCATTCTATCTGAATTCCAGCTGGGGGCGACACATGCGGTTGCAATTGGAGGTCAGTTTCTGTAGAAGTCTATGAGAAATTCAACCATTTCTCAATTGATTTATTACCTCAGTAAACATTTTCATAATGAGTTTATGGTCTCAACTGCTAGTTTTTAGTCTTCTGCAATACAGAATGAAAAAACATTTTTTTAATTATAGTCTTGTTGATTTTAAAATCGGCGATGAAACAAGGGGTGTTTTAGGGTGTGGCTATGTAGTGACTGTATCACTTTGGTCACTTAATAATGTCTTGTTCAGCGTTCACAGGAGTCTGCAGTTAAGATTTTCCAGTAAGTAACGTTACATTTTATTTTAATACTTTTTTTCATTAGCCAACCTTAGTAGAACATACAGTCAATGTTTGCTGCCCACAAGGTTGCAGTAAAAACACATTAGTTACACAGAGTCTAAGGAATACCTTTAGTTCAACCGGGTTTACATTTAGTTAACCTGACCCTACAAGATTTTTTTCAGGGCCATATAGAAATGCCTATGTTTAGTGTTTATTACAATGTCCGATAATGAAGTGAGTTGAAACATCTAACTGAAGTAGTTGAAACGTCAGTTGAAGCATCTGAATGTAAGTAAATATAAATGTCTGATTCCTACTACCTGGTTGCAACAACAGATTTGTAGTATCTGGCAAAACAGAAACCATTTTAAAAAGCTGCTTGTTTGTGGTTGAGCTTCTTTTGGCCAAAATATGTCTACCGCTGTGAAAGATTATCCCTAAATAGTCCTCGCTGTGAAGCAACATTACCCAGATGGGCCGGAGTGCATATTATTTAACAGTCCACAAGGCTTAAGAACGGTGAAATGTTCCAAGGCACTAAGTATTCATCTCTACAGGGGAAACGGAGGGAAACATTCATATATAGATATATTGAATGCAGCCACTGTGTGTGTGTTTTCTCTGGTGTGACTAAGTGTCTATCGAGGCTGCAGATCTACTTAGTTCTGGGTGCCTGAGCTTTCACTAAGTTTGTGGGGGATAAGATTGAATAAACGTGTGTACGTTTCTGTATGACATGTACAGTATGTGTTTTTTGGCTTTTAGTAAGTTATCACAAAATTATTGTGTGGGAGATATGGTGTTTTGTGGTCCCGGTTGCCAAATACACACACACACACACAAACACATTCATACACAGACACACATTCATACACACACACACACACACACACACACACACACACACACACACACACACACACACACACACACACACACACACACATTCATACACACAGACACACACACACATTCATACACACACACAGACACACACAGTTTCAAACACACACACATACACACACACATTCATACACACAGACACACAGACACATTCATACACACACACAGACACACACACATTCATACACACACACACACGCATATTCTCATTCTCATTGGTGTCCAAAACCTTTTGATGGTGCAACAAGACATCAAATTACAGAGGAAGTACACAAAAAATATGAACGTCAGAGTGAATTTACTCAGAGTATATGACAGGAAGGATATGTACAGTTCGTGCAAATTAGATCTAAATTAGAGAGATCAGTTGGTATGCAGAGTGGCACAGCAATACTAATGGAATAGGTAACAATTGAGCATAACTGTTCAAATGATATTGTATTAATATCTTAAAAGGAATAACTGATTGTGCAGATGAATATGTGCGAAATACGCCACGGGGCATGACTAAGACACTGGGGCATAAATGGGCAAAGACAGTGTGCGAATGAGGGAGGAGAGTATAGCGCTCAGACAGAAGCTTTTATTATCGTTCTTTAAAAGCAGTGAGGGGGATGTTGGTGTGAAGTCATTAGAATTGGGCCTGAGAGAGGGTCAGACATACCAGCGTAGTCTTGTGTCTAATATGCTGGACCATGGCCATGACTACTACTGGGTTGTGGGATTGATTCACACTGCATCCGCCCACATTCACATTGTTTATTCACTTTGGATCAAAGTTTACTTGACATACTACTATACTGTATGTAGAGGTGGGTAAAAGTAAGAGTACTTTTCTGGGAGTACATACATTTTGGGAAGTTCTCTTTAGGAAAAAATGACCAGGTAAAATAAGTTCATAACTTACCAGTGATCTATGAAATTGAAACAAAGAGTAAAAAAATAACTAGTTATGGTCATTGATTAGTAATGAACTTCCCTTACCTGGTAAGTTAGGTTGTACCTGCGAACTTCCCAAAATGGGTGAACCCAGAGCAGTAATCTTACTCTTATTTTTACCCACCTCTAATTTTATGAGATGCTTAACATAAGAGAATATGTGAATATTGCAACTATATCATTGATGTTGTAGCAGCTTCCACCTGAAGTGTGACATCTGCCTGAGCTTGAATGCCGATAAATTCAGAATCAGTCACTAGGGGCAGTGGTTATCAAGTAGGGAAACAGCTTGCTTGGCGAGAATGGAGTTCATGGAATAGTTTCCCCAAACATTTAAAGAGAATGTCAGCATTAACTTTACGATGTTTGTTGACCCTTCAAATCTATACTCCAAGAGTAACTCTAAGTCATGGTTCAGCAGTGGAAAGGTCAAGCATGTCATAGCGACACAAACATTTTTAATTACCCTGTCATTTTTTAATTATGCCCTCCTTTCTTGACTTTTCCTAAAGTAGCACGGTGTCAATGTCAGAATGTGACCTGGTCTTATTATCTCTTTTAAAAGTGGATGTGACCAAACTGTAATTGGTTAGAATTATTCTAATGCCACAATGTACCTGGACATTTCAGACTCTGTAGTTCATTCATATTATGACATTAGCTCCATAATATAGAGTAACATGAGGTCTAGCATGTCACACACCCATGCGCTATGAGTTTAGTACCTCACATTTGTCTTGTATTCATTATGCAAATACAAGAGACTCTTAACGCAGCTAATCCTAGGAACATGTTTCCCAGAATTCCAAGAAGTTGAATCAAACCTTGAGCTCAAGCACGTATATTCTTTTTACCTAACATAATAATTTAAAGATAAATTCCAAATTAAACTGTGTGTAACAGTTGTGCGTGTTGTCAGATGCTGGAGACCAACTTGAATACAGATGGTCCTTTTACTGCTGAAGGTTAAACCAAATAAGGAGAGCCATATAGGAGAGCCATATAGGAGAGCCATATAGGAGAGCCATATAGGAGAGCCATATAGGAGAGCCATATAGGAGAGCCATATAGGATAGCCATATAGGAGAGCCATATAGGAGAGCCATATAGGAGAGCCATATAGGAGAGCCATATAGGAGCGCAGGCCAAATAATTACAGTATCTCTTAACTGGGCAGGCAAATGCCTGAAAACAGCTAGATGGGCAATAGGTCCCGCTTACAACCAGACATGGAAAAAAAAACAAGATCACACAGGAAACACTGGGATAGGGGATGGTAAATACACAAGGACATCAGCACAAGGCAGGTGTATGTATGGGGCGGTGACCTTTGTAGACACGCCGACCGCCGAAGAAGAAATGCACCAGCAGGGGGAGAGCCAGGATGGGAAGACGTTACACCATGAATGCCCCTGTTTGGTGAGACGGGAGGGAATTATATCCCTAAACGGTTAGACAAAGTTGTGAAAATGTTTAGGGTCTAGTCTTCATGGAGAGAAAAGGCCAAAACCAACACCAGTTACACATTCACCTGCTTCTTATTTCCATGTGACACGGACTCCAGACCTCCAGGGAGGGGTAAAACCAGACTCCAGACCTCCAGGGAGAGGTGAAACCAGACTCCAGACCTCCAGGGAGGGGTGAAACCAGACTCCAGACCTCCAGGGAGGGGTGAAACCAGACTCCAGACCTCCAGGGAGAGGTGAAACCAGACTCCAGACCTCCAGGGAGAGGTGAAACCAGACTCCAGACCTCCAGGGAGAGGTGAAACCAGACTCCAGACCTCCAGGGAGAGGTGAAACAGAGGTGCACATGGAGCAGGTTTAACACTGCCTGCACCTGCCTCATGGATAATTGATATTTCATGCGGACAGATTTTGCTCTGACAGATCTTCAAGGGAGAAAGAGTCTGTACATCTGACCAGCAACACAAAGGTTGTCTAAAATCCATGTGTGGGAAAAGTAAAAACTTGTGGTTTTGTCCTTGAACAAGGACATCATAATACTATTCATCATAACACTATTCATCATGGTACTTGTCACGCTGTAGCCAAGAGACACAGAGTTGGATATTTATTGAACACAACATTTTTAAAGAGAAACATGCGAATATGGACAACATGGAACTGGTTAACATTCACACATTCAATGACCAACACTGCCTACTAGGCAGGGGAGGATATATACATGTCCTGATTACTAAACTCTATGTAGTTGCATGTGATGAACCGGCCTGACTGCAAATATAAGTCCTAATATGGTCATTGAGGAAGTGTCCTGAAACGGCCACAGGGTGGCGCTCACTCTCCATTGTGCATGACAATACTATTAATCATAATTGTATTCATCAGATGAATATTCATCATTATACTATTCTTCTTCATACTATTGATCATTACACCATTCATCATAATATTATTTATCATAATACTATATATATTCATACTATTTATTATAATACTATTCAACCGTTATTGTTTCTCACTAGTGGTTTCATGGCGTGTTCCTTATGTATATGCATCTTTTTGACTATGTAAAACTACATTGTTTGGAAGTTTCTTTGATTATGTTTTTTTTTATTTCTTTAATTATGTTTCTTGTTTTTTTTTCTTTTAATCCAGCAGCACAGAGCCCTATATCTCACTGTTTGTTTCTAAAGCTAAGCAGGGTCTGGCCTGGTTAGTCCCTGGATGGGAGACCAGTGCTGCTGGAAGTGGTGTTGGAGGGCCAGTAGGGGGCACTCCTCCCTCTGGTCGAAAGATCATTCCCAATGCCCCAGGGCAATGATGGGGACATCTGCCCTGTGTAGGGTGTCATCTCTCAGATGGAATTAAACAGTAATCCTGACTCTCTGTGGTCACTAAAGATCCCATGGCACTATTCGTAAGAGTAGGGGTGTTAACCCTGGTGTCCTGGACACATTTCCAATCTGGCCCTCATACCATCATGGTAACCTAATCATCCCCAGCTTTCAATTTGCTCTTTCACCCCTTCCTTCCCCCACTTCTCCCCAGGCTGTAGCTGCAAATAAATTATGTTCCCAGTAAACATGCCTGGCAAAATAAAGGTAAGTTTTCCAAAACCTGGATCCAATATGCTAGTTCGTAATGTTTACGAGTCATAAAACATAGTTTTTGATCTTTTTGTAGTCTTCAGAAAAGTTACAGAGTGCAGGTTTAAACAGTTGGTTGCAAATTTTGGGGGATATATATATATATTCAAAGTAATTAGACCAGGCAACATTTTTCCAATTTTCAATTCTCCAATTGTGGCGGGCCTAAGTAAATTGTAGCTTCAGTTTCCTGTTCTTAACCTTTAAACACTGTTCGTTGCTACCCACCTTAATTTTCTGTTTACGGTGAAATTTGACCGGAATGATTTAACTGCTCTTATTTTAACATAAATACCAATAAAAATTACAAAAATATTTTGGATAGAACATTTATTGCAAAAAGATCCTTTTTAGAACATTAACATCTACAACATGTGTTTGTCCCTGTGCGTGTGTGTACGTGTGTGTGTGTGTTCACATGCACAAATGGCAAATTGCAGCCATGGTGCTGTCAATGTCCCTTACAAATGGAAGCTTTGCACCTGTGAGGCACATTGCACGAGAAAGAAAAAGATTGTTTGATTTGCAATGTCCTTCTTGTGGGGGAGGTGCACATAAGCACGGGAAAGAAGTGGGTTCCCATGATTTACTCTGAACTGCTTTGGGAAAGGTGTGTTCCATGTGAGGGAAGGACATGTGAAGAAAAGTAGTAGAAGGAGTATGTGAAAGAGATGGATTCCTATTATTTACACACGATTGATTTGTTTGGCAGGTGTGGTTCACATTGGGGGAGAACATTACATTAGTAATGTACATTAGTTTAAGAAAACACTCTTGTGGAAAGTATGATTCAAGTGTACTGTAGAATGGGCACATTGGCCACAATGGGAAAATTATACTCGTTCCCATTCATTTCTTATTGTGGCCATTTTTGACCGTAAACAAAAAAAGGGTGACCAAATTGAATAAATCACTTAAAATTCAAAGAATGTAATCACAATGAATTGATTGTGTTCAAATGGCTTTTGTGAAGGATATCATAAGGTCTTGAGACAATATGATGAAAAACGTCATATTTATGGTACAGGGAATGTGTAAATCGGTTGTTTTTGACTGGAGCAGTGTTAGAAGGTTAACTGGCAGGTGTGGTCTTCTGCTGATGTAGCCCATCTTCTTCAAGGTTTGACATGTTGTGCATTCAGGTATTCTCTCCTGTATCCCTTGGTTATAATGCGTGGTTATTTCAGTTACTGTTGCCTTTCTATCAGCTCGAACCAGTCTGGCCATTCTCCTCTGACCTCTGCCATCAACAAGGCATTTTTGTCCAGAGAACTTTAGCTCACTGGATATTTTCTCAGACCATTCCTTGTAAACCCTAGAGATGAATGTCCATAAAAATAAAAGTAAAGGCCTATATAGGAAAGCGTCTCCATATATAGGGAATAGTTTTCCATTTGGAATGCAGAAACAATGTCTCTGAGTGTTGAAATCGTATCACTAAATACACACTAATGTGACATTGATGAGACTTTTGTTGCATAATAGGCCTGGTTATTGGATTCTATTCAAGTGTAAATTCTTGACTTTCTTGTCTATGGACCTGGTCTGGTGTCGTAGAGGCGGGTGACAACATAAAGGAAAACCCTGAAAAAAGTGGAGGTTCATAACAAAAGCAGACATAGGGTGGGGATGTTGGATCACTGCAAATCAGCACAAAGTTACTCCGAGTTATCACATTCATCCCACGAAAATCAATTCTGATGGGAGTGGTGTCTTCCAGGATGACAATATCCCCATGTATCGGTGCACGAGTGATCACTGAATGGTTAGATGATTATGAAAATGAAATTAGTCATTTACTATAGCCTTCAAAGTCACCAGATCTCAACCCATTTTATGAAATGGTAAAGGAGATATCTGCATTTTGATTGGCTAAAATTGCATTCCAAGCCTATGCCAATTTATTTCTGATATTTACACGTAGAATGTTGCCTAATCACTGAAGAGCAGCAGTATGTAATGAAAAAGCATCACTACGCCAACTTGAGGAGCTGAACAAAATCAAAAAACTCGGCGGACAGTTTCAACTTGTTTTAAGTCTCAACACCATCTACAAAATAAAAACAATTTTAACATCAACTCACCACAAAAAGATTGCCAGCCACAGGTTTTATTTAATCTAATCAGTTTTGAAATAAAGTGTTTTTTGTTTTTTTTCCTATGTCAACCCACTGGGCACATGACATTGAAAAGACGTCATTTTGGTTGTAAAGTCGGTGACTAGACGTCTTAACAAAGCCCACCGCCCAGTGGGACCAGACCGGTAGATGGCTTGTTAGCCTAATTGTCTTAGCTACCTTTCACTTTACACACCCTGGGTTTTCCAGAGCCCTGTAGCTCCACCCTTTGGATGGAGTGAAGAACTGACTTTTAAACACAAACACACTACTAAACATTACACCCGATACAAACTTACATAACAAGACAGTGAAAAGAAAGTGCTGCGCGTTGCCGTACCACACATACTGTATCATGCTTGGGTCGTGTACCCATCTATCCCTAGACCCCTTTTTTCAACGTTTTTAGATATAAAAAATATAGTCTTGACAGCTTTGTATTATAAGCTGGTCTCTGAAAGGGGGATTACAGTAGCTAACTATTCTCACCAGCTAAATTAAGACGAAATGCTTCTCTCTGCAAACAGTTGTTTGAATCGTATTATATCTGGTATTATTGTTCACACACACGCATTGCCAGCACCTGCAGAAGTCAGCGATTATTCATACAGTTTCATTCACAGACAAGATTGTGGATTGTGGCTTTGAATGGATGTATTTAAATGGCTCCAGACATAATTCTCTGATTGGTTATGTAGAAACACTTTAAATGCACCTGCATACGTATATGAAGTCCACCCTTATTCTTAACTTTCTGTTCCCAGACAAGATTGTGCATTGTGGCATTATATTGATACATTTAAATGTCTCCAGAAATCATTCTCTGACACATTAATTTCCAGCACCTGCAGAAGTTGGCGCATATTTATAACTTTTCATTCCCAGACAAGACTGTGCATTGTGACTTTTGATTGATGTATATCTATCTCTCCAGAAAAACAATTTAAAAAAACACGCTTGCAATGCAACACTGCACAGATGTTGGCTTGACTGCATTAGCCATAGTGTTGTCAGTACAGTACGGCTAGGCTGTTGGATGTTGACAGGGTCAATTCTGTATCAACCAATCTTTTGAATTGCGAAAACAAATACATCACTAAAGCAGACTGGAAAATGTGTGCTTTTTAAATTAAATGGTACTGTACATAACTGTTCAGACCTTGTTATAAACTAAATTAAATCTAAATGAGCAGTTTAATAGGAACTATTAGATGTATGTGGCGTAATAACATGGCAACAGTAAGAGGAGCGGTGGGGCTGCGTGAATGTTAGAATCGGCTGTGAGCCAAACACAACATTGAATTAAAAACTGTTTGTGCACAACAATGCCACCTGGTGGCCAGAAATTGTATTTTCTTTATTCTTTTTTTGACGTATCAATATTTGACGCAATGCGTATCACTATTACTGTGGTTTTAACAGTGAAGGTCTGTAGATGATCTGATTTATCAATCCCAAATCCCAGGCAGCGCTGTGCCGATTTGCCCTGCCTTGGTGCTGGAGGTCTGAGCAAAGACAGAAAAGCCATAGTCAGGCTCGAAACACTAACTACCATGACATAGTTTCTCCTGCAAGACAGCGACTTCGCCCAATACAGTAGGTCAAGTGGACCCCGCATCGAAGCTGTTTTGGTGACTCCTGGTGATCCAACACCTTACTGAGACACATTATGTAGGCTTTTCCTTTCAATTATCATCCGAATACAAAAGCGATGCCAAGGACGTTTTGCCCAACAAAAATATATCATATCGGGTAAGGATGAGCGAGTAACTCAGCTGAAACAAGTATCCGGTACGGATAATGTACTTTTTCTAAGCACAATTATCATCTGAGTGAAATGTGTCAATAACCGTACTCGTAATGAAGAAAAATCCTCATTGGGTAGTACTACCACAGCTAGCTGTGTCTGTGTCCACATCGTTCTGTGATAGGCTAGCTACACACAGAGCTCCACCTCCTCCCTACACTGACTGCTATAGTGCTACAGTGCCCACAGTCACAAACATAGTGTTGCCTTGTCTTCTGTGTACCACCATAGCACAGTCAACATGGTTTTTGCACCGCTGCACCAGGAACGTTAAAGGATGAAAATCTACAAATGTCAGTAAGCAACAGCAGATATTTTCTTTGGTTTTCCTTCTACAGTGGGCACCTTCAGCCCAGGCAGTGCATTTCTAAAGAGATATGTTAGGAAATAAGTTATGAAAGGTTCAACTGATGCCAAGGAATGTAGACTTTGATTATAAAAAACATACATTTAAAGTTTTTTTTCTGTAAAACCGGTCATAGTGGTAAGTCCATTGAAAATGCTCTTTAGAGAATTGCCTTTATTTCAGGGCTTCATAAACTGCTTTGCTTCACATGAAACCGTGGTTTAACAAAATGTTGATGTCAGTTAGAAACATGTATGTCAACAAGAAGCAGTTCATATATCGATTTATGATAATATTCAGGTGAGCAAGGAAATATTTATCTTTCACTGTCTGTAGTCATATAATGGCAGCAAATGCTTCAACTTCAATAATGAACCTTTCAGTCCTTGCAGGGAGATTTAGCTATTTTATTTTTGTAAATGACTGACCTTACACATTTTTCTCACTATATCTCATAACAATAAATAATCATCAATAATTCAAATTAAAGCCTTCAATATATGCATGCTTTATTTAGGCTTTAAATATTACAATATATACACTATTATTATTTTATGTATACACTATAGCCTATGGTTTTACTACACAGCTCTGAAGCTCAATTCTGAGGCTGTTCTGTAATTTATTTTTAGTAAATTTAGCAACTTTTGATCAACCCATATCAATTTAAGGCTTACATTTAAAATGTCCCTTTTAGGCCACGCTCACTTCAGCTTAGGCCACACCCATTTCGAGTACAGATAAGGATACATATAATGTAGTTGGTTGAACAGGGGTGTCGCCGTGATGCATACAGTAGAATTCACTATTAGATTCAAGACAGATACCCTCAATAAGAAATGTGCAAAAGGCCATCTTTTACAGTCTAAATTTAATTTTAATGGTAAAAGTCTCAATTGGAAAATGCTCAACATTAATGAATAACTTTAAATGAATTGAACTTAAATATACAACTGGAAAACTTAAAGAGCCTGCTGAAAAATCATCAATGTGTCTGGTTTAACTATTGATAGGTATGTGTTTGGGTAAAATATACATTTTTGTTTTATTCCATAAACTACTGACAACATTTCTTATTTACATAATTTATCAGACGCTCTTATTCAGAGAAACCTACATTAAGTACACGGATATTCCCCCAGGCGCAAGTTAGGGTAAAGTGCCTTGATCAAGGACACAAACACACTTGGTACAGCCGGGAATCAAACAGGCATCTTTCCGAATACAAGTCTGACTCCTTAACCACTGAGCCATCTGACGCCCCTGAATTCCAAATAAAAATATTCAAATTCTGAGAATTTATTTGCAAAAAATTGTAACTGGCCAAAATATTTAAAAAATGCAGCGTTGTCCAGTAATGACCATTCAGTCTGCATGAAAGTCATGGAGACACACCTTGCCCATGTGACTAGAAGGTATTATTTAAACATTGGATGTCACTTATAAGGACAGAGTCACTAAATGCTTCAACCTGTCCAACGTCCATTACAGATTTTAAACTGTTTTTGTTTCAAATAATGATCACTATGTGGAAAAAATAGTGTTTCCCGACATTTGGCTTAGTCGAGAATAAAACTGGCAATCTTCTGACTACAAGTCTGACTCCCTAACCACTGAGCCATCTGCGCCCCTGTATTTCAAGTGGAGGTGGAAGTGATGTACAATGCACAATACAGAGACTCTGTGGATGTTTCCTTTTTACCAAATACAAGAAAATAAATTAGGATGATTGGATAGGTTAAGACTTTAATGTTGGAATCTATTTGCCAAATGTTGTAATACTTTTTTAGGGCCTCTGTCAATCATGGGCCTTTAGAATCGTCCTAGAATTGCATACGCATGTACTGTATCTTGTTGTTGTTGCAGTACAACCAGGGTAATTTTCTTTGTGAGCCAGTTCCCAGTTAGTATTTACAGGACAGGTGTTACAATTTACTAAACCTACCATTTATTTCCACCCATCATCAACTTCCATATTCAGGGGTTTTACTGACAGTGTTCATTTGAGATTTTCAGTTCTGATAGACTTTTAATTGAGAGTTTCTGCTTCGTTCTATTTTCTACTTCTGGGTGCTTGGCCTCTGCATTTCACAGGTCACAGAACCATTCTGGAAACATTAATTAGCTGTTTCATGCTAACCACTTCTGCGTTATACAAATTACTCTGTCGAATCCTGACGTCCAGGCAAGTTGTTGCCTGTTATTATTGTTTGGGCAGCCAGCTTGACAGAAAACAGAAGAAAAAAAGTTGAATCATGTTGACATTCATTAGACTGAAATTACTGATGTTTTGTCCTAGAAGGCGACACATTTGATTCATTTAATCAATGACCACAGTTTACATTCCAGCTGACGTTATTCTAGGAAAATACATGCTGTACCAGTCAGTACAATAGTAAGATCAAGCATCTACACACCCTCGGTCCACGAGAGTCTATTTGGATGTATACCATGATAATCAATTCAACCACGGTAATGAGAAACATGTATTAAATGCTGCATCATTATCATCCAACACTGTGTCATCCTTCAACATTGTGTCATCCTTCAACACTGTGTCATCCTTTAACACTGTGTCATCCTTTAACACTGTGTCATCCTTTAACACTGTGTCATCCTTTAAACACTGTGTCATCCTTTAACATTATGTCATCCTTCAACACTGTGTCATCGTTTAACACTGTGTCATCCTTTAACACTGTGTCATCCTTTAACACTGTGTCATCCTTTAACCACTGTGTCATCCTTTAACACTGTCTAATCCTTTAAACACTGTGTCATCCTTTAAACACTGTGTCATCCTTTAACACTGTGTCATCCATTAACACAGTCTATTCCTTTAAACACTGTGTCATCCTTTAAAAACTGTGTCTTCCTTTAACACTGTGTCATCCTTTAACACAGTCTAATCCTTTAACACTGTGTCATCATTTAACACAGTCTCATCCTTTAACACAGTCTCATCCTTTAACACCATGTCATCCATTAACACAGTCTAATCCTTTAACACTGTGTCATCCTTTAACACTGTTTCATCTTTTAACACCATGTCATCCTTTAACACAGTCTCATCCTTCGACACCATGTCATCCTTTAACACTGTGTCATCCTTTAACACTGTGTCATCCTTTAACACAGTCTAATCCTTTAACACTGTGTCATCGTTTAACACAGTCTCATCCTTTAACACTGTCTAATCCTTTAA
>JACXGM010018434.1:0-18956 GCA_016801145.1 Umbra pygmaea | reverse complement strand
GTGTAAAATATTTGGCCAAATTAAGATTCACCATCCTTTTGTCCATACGGGTGAACAGGATTGAACCATTAGAACATTGTGGGATGTATTCAGTCTGGCTCTGTGATTGGAGCGTTTGAACATTGTGGGAGGTATCCAGCATGCCTCTGTGATTGGTGAAGACAGTGCTCAGTGGGAGACTCACTGCTGCTTTCTCGATAGACTCGCTGCGTCTCAAACGAGCCCTCATGTCCTCCTCATGTTCTCTCTGCTGCAGCTCCTGTCACCACACAGGTCAGAGGTCACAGAGTAAAGACAGTTTGGAGGTCGAAGACACGTGTACATGTAAACACAGTTTATTCACCCAATCAATTCATTGTTGTTTTTCTCACCCATTTGGACTTTTCCTGTTTTCTAAGTTCTGCCTCTTGCTGGGCCTGGACTTTCCTGAGAGATACAGAAACATTTCTGTTTCATATTTGCCCTTTTCACAATTACAGTATGACGACCTATTACAACACCTTATATGGCCACAAGGGGACACACTTGAGTCAGAGATGGTTGAGTGAGTCTTCAATATGTGGCTGAATTCTGACTGTCCAGGGGAAAATGAGAAGACATCTCTACACATGAAAAGAACCCCAAAGTGCCTGGATGACGCAACACTACCATTTATTACGGTTCTCATGGATGACGTGTAAACCTTTACTCCACCCTCGCCCCCCACCATTGCCTATATCCCATTACACACACTCATTGAGAATAAATTACCCTCAGGGCACTGCCTTTGCCTGGGCAACACTTCCATGCCATTTAGGATCTGATGTAATAGTGGTGATTCAGTAAAAAAAAATTGCAATCAGATGTTTATTAACAAATCCTCATATCCTCGCTTTAATGACGTACGACCTCTGTCACTTCTGCGCCTGTACATTAACTGCGCAAGGGGGCTTTGCTGTTAGTTTAACAATAGGAATTGAGCCTGTATATTTGTGTATATTTGTGTATATTTGTGTATATTTGTGTATGCATTATGGTCCCAAAGGGATGAATAGAGGATACATCTGCTATGTGAACACATGGACTATGCCATTTCAAATTAATCAATATATATTTTCACAAGTGTATAACTGACAGACCCATCCTGTTTACATATCTAAGCACTGGGAATTGTTAGTCCCGATGAATTCACAACATTAAAATGGTAAAGCCCTCCATTGCTGAGTTCGTTGTAAAATTTACTTTTTCAAGATTTTCTACCCTTCTCTATGGTTGGTCCATTAAAGGCCTCTAGCCTTCTCTGTGGTTGGTCCATTAAAGGCCTCTAGACTTCTCTATGCTTTGTCCTGACCTCTGTTCCTCAATCATCTGTAGTTTCTCGTTCATCTTCTTCTCCCTCTCCTCGGCCTCCTGTTGCTCCTTCATCACCCTCTCTTTCTCCAAACGCCGCCTGTCCTCGGCCGCTCGCTTCCGCTCTTCCTCCTTCCGCTGCTCCTCCTCACGCTGAGAGAGAACGTCCACATTTTATTTAGGAGATTTATTAGAGCGGATGATGTGCTGTTAAATTGTTAAATATGTGATGAGAAGCTTTGAAGGGTAAAATCTGTATCTTCTGCATCGATGGATTTCTAGAGCAGCCGTCTAAACCTACAGTCAATGTGACAGTAAAGACGTTAACTGTGTCTTTGTAGGCTACCTCTGCACGTGCCCAGAATGAGTCTCTGTTGATGCGTCTCATCTCCAGGGCCGCATTTGTCTTCCTGTAGTTTGTCCCCTGTAAACAGAAGATGCAGACGAGAAGGACTGTTGCTGGAGAATACCATTTATTTTATTTAAAGGAACACTCCAGACCCCTAAGTGGCTCAAAATCGTTGTGCCGGTCCTGTTTCCGACACGGCAGTCACTAAAAACACTTTCTCAGCGTATTCGGTAATTCCCAACTCGGTCACCGTAAGTGTCCGTAAATTCACACGTTGACGTCACCGAAACATTTTGAAACTACAGCTAGATTCAGGGGAGGCGTTTTGTTGACTTCCTGATCTGTATTTGGCCCATTTTATTCTCCAATCGACTCGATTAAAAGATTGACTAGATTAAAAATAACAGTTTGTAGTTTCGAAAATGTTGCAGTGACGTCACTGCAGGAGTGATCTGGAGTGATCCTTTAAGAATATACAGGTCCTTCTCAAGAAAGTAGCATATTGTGATAAAGTTCATTATTTTCCATAATGTAATGATAAAAATTAAACTTTCATATATTTTAGATTCATTGCACACCAACTGAAATATTTCAGGTCATTTATTTTTTTAATACTGATGATTTTGGCATACAGCTCATGAAAACCCCAAAGCGTAAGAATTTGAGTGACTTTGATGAGGGCCAAATCATGATGGCTAGACGAGCATCTCCAAAATTGCAGCTCTAGTAGTGTGTGCCCGGTCTGTAGTGGTTTGTACCTATTAAAAATGGTTGAAGGAAGGATAAGCGGTGAACACATCTTGTGAAGCAAGTCTCTGTCAAATATACAACTGATTTGGTAGGTCAAAAGTCGCATTGTTTCTGCCTAACCCCCTCGAGTGCTGTGGGACAGGACAGGTTGTGTCATAAGATAGCAGGAGAACGGGTGTGCAGGAAGCATTTTGACTTAAACACTGTCACCTAGGATACTAAGGACATCTAGTGGGCGAAGTTTGTAAGTAATCTTAGTTCTTGAAGAGGACTGAGTCGGGTAGATTTGAGCTGTCGGATTCAATAAGTATTTAATGAATAATAGTCTCAAATCTAGCCTGGTGTGACAGTATGGACACAATATTAACACCGATACAAAAAGAAGAAACAGTCCATTTCATTAACATGGCAAACACTGTTCAACGTACCAGTGTTCAATGTAGAACCAGTCATAGAATAGTAACAGCAATCATTAAAACAGCAGGGAAAAGCAACACATTGAGCGTGCAGCCTTCTTGGTCTCTCTGTCTGCCCTCTAGTGGAGGAGAGGAGAGGGGCATCTTCATGGTCTTGAACTGTGTTTCTCCCAGCTGAGTCTGTAACTGGTTAGAACAGGAGACACCGGCTTCCACCACAACACACCAAAGTCGTGGGGGGAGGGTCGTGGGGGGAGATCTTCCGCATCTTCAAGATGGAGGACAACGTTGCATACATCTGTTCTCCTCCAGCATGGCTACTAGCAGGAGCTTTTTCCATTTAGTTTTCATTGATAATAGGTTGGGTCATGAAACAATGTCTTTGTTGCTTTCCTGCAATCCCATAAACCCGTAGGTGAAAGCCACATATTAACTCTTCATCAGTGGTACATCTACTTCCGGTTTTGATACCATACGGCAAAACACTGCATAAGTTGGAAAAATCAAATTCCTGCGACACACCCTCCTTACCGCATCCACATTTTGCCGGATCCGGTAGATTAGCCAGAGCGGTGCAGATTTCTTTCTATTGAAATGAATGGATGGATGACTGGATGAATGGATTTCCACAAATAAGGACATACAATTTTATATTATTGTCATTATTAGTGAAAATATATTAATTACATTATTAATTAGTGCACATGACTAGTGTATTTTTTCTGCAATTAAAAAAATCACCATACCTATGTTATATAATGTTTTTAGTTGTGTACTTACATTATTCCAAATGTTGCAACTTTCAAACCCAGATACATTTATAATGTAATTCGAAGACACAGGATGTTTCGTTTTTTTCACCCCTCAATGGTGTCATATAATTTTTGACTCCTCTAGTTGTTCTAATTTTCGGGGAACCACCAAACGGCATTACATAAAGTGAATAACTGTAACTAAACACAGGGCTGCTGACAGGAGTCTGTGGGCCCGGGACAAACTCCACATTTAGGGGCCCCCCGCAAAAAAATTGTATGTGCAAAAACAATGTTTTTTTTTTGCTGGGCCCGGGACAACATACCCGTTTGTCCCCCCGTCAGCTGCCCTGACTAAACATAACGTGAATAAAGCTATAATATATTTAACAATACACAGCGCCGGCGCTAGCTATAGGCAAGAACCGTTTGCCTGGAAACGCTACAGTAGAGCTGAAGATTTTTGCCCGAACCCGACGGGACCCGACAGGTCTTATTTTCTATCATTTTACACGGGCTCGGGCCGGGCTCGGGCTTGCGTTCCGAGGCTGCATGCGCGGTAAATGAGCAGTCATGTGACAGATCAGGTGATAAGTTTTGATTAGAGCGAAAATGGATGCTGAGGAGGAGGTGAAATGGAGGCTGGCCTCTGGCGATTACATCTTGCAAAGAAAGCAAAATCTGAGGTTTGGAAAAGTTTTGACCATGTGCGTAATGGGAATAATGAGCCAGTGGGTTATGTGAAATGCAAAAGATGCAACATTCTGTTAAAGTACGACAGCAAAATGACAGGGAATTCGTCGCTGATAAGGCATGTTGATAGAAGCTGTTCAACACCTGCCAGTGCTCAACCTACAATCACATCGTTTGTTACAGCATCAAAACCCATCCCTGCAAAGGTGAGCCAAAAACGGTGACGGAGAAGTGTGTCAGCTTTTGCTGTGAAGATATTAGGCCTTTCATTGTCTTAAATGGCGAGGGGTTTAAAGAGCTAGCGCAATAACTAATTAATGTCGGGGCTGCCTAAGGGAGATTTCCCATAAATTCTGTTATTCCCCGCCATGTGACAATTGCAAAGAGGTGCACTGACATGGCAGAAGAAAAGAGGGAAGCTTAGTACAGAAACGTAAGACTTTGTTGAAGGATGGCACAGTCGCAATGACCACAGACATGTGGACAGAGGATTATCGGAAAACTAGTTATTTGACAATTACATGCCATTTCATAAGTGAGGATATGGAACTGGTGAATAAAACCCTGACAACTACAATGTTCCCTTTGGAAGAAGCAAAGACGGGAGAAAATATTAGATGGGAGATACTGAAACTACTGGTGACAAAGTTTCGGTTGGCCTTGACGCTTCCTCTCTCAGCAAAATTGTATGGGTGACCGATGAGGGGGCAAACATTAAAGTTGCTCTGCGGCCATAGATTGGACTACATTAACCATGTCATTAATATGGTACTGCGCCATGGACTCGACATTTCGAAGTTATCCAAAGCCGACGGTGCTCCGGACATAGGAGATACCATTTCTGCTGCTAAATCACTAGTGAGGTAGGTTAAACAGTCGGAGTTGGCTGCACAACTGTCAACAACATTGCTGCAAATGGGAGACACTCAGTTCAGTACAGTGTACCTCACACTGACTTCTATACAGGCCATTTATCACGAGCTCCATGAAAAGCTGGAGGCACGAGGGGAGAGCGTGCGCATTGAAAAAGTAGCACCAGACACACTGGGCTTTTTGATAGACTTTCTGAAGCCGATCTATGAAGCACAGCAGGAATTTGAGGGAGACAAGTATCCAACACTTAATACTGTGTGTCTCTGGTATGAGAAACTGAAACGCCACTGTCAGCACAATCCCCTGGACTCCCCTCAGGAAGCTGTCGTGCGTAAACGGCACGAAGACTGGCTCGCGCGTAAAGTGATCATACAGGACCTCCACAAGATCGCAACATTCCTCTGGCCAAAATTTTACTAGCTGAGGATGTTGTCATACTAAGACAGGAATGCCGTACACACTCATGCCCGCACTCTTATGCAGGCCATGGCTGCAGGTGCACCAGATGTGGAGATTCGAGACCCAGAGCTCTCCGGAGTCGTGCTACTCCTCCGGCAAAAAGGGCGAATTTTGCGGAGTGGGAAAATGTAAGGCAAGCTGACTGGGAAGCTGACGAGGTCACTCGTTACATTGAAACGGATGTCATGGTAAATGAAATGGATGTTCTTGGCTGGTAAAAAACTAGCAAGATCAGTACTATGCATCCTGGCCAGTAGCAGCAGCAGCGAAAGGGTGTTTAGTGCTGCTGGACGCACCATCAGTGAGCGCAGGACCGTGCTGAAGCCATCTACAGTGGATTCAATACTTTTTCTCCACAAAAACATGTAGGCTAATCTTGGTGAGTAAAGGTTTTTCAAATTATAATTAAATATTAATTGACTCTTAAATGCATAATGTAGGCTAATGTTGGGATTATTCTTTTTTTTATTTCAGATGCTGTTCACCGTCGCGTTGAGGCCGGATTATGGAGAGAAGTGGCGAAGCAAAACGGCAGAGCCTTTATCTTAATTTCTTTATAAATACCCATCTTAATTTATAATTTATGTTAATTTAATTTGTTAATAAAGACTCCTTTTTATAGGCCCATAGGCCTATTTATTGGCTAAGTGAGTGTGTATGGCGTCTATTTAGAGTGCTGAGATGTATCCAGTTTTTAATATGTTGAAGGACTTATTTTATTTTTGTTCCAACTTCCAAGTGCCTATAGCCTATGTTAGTCATGAATAAATGATGTATAAATAACTCCTTCTTGGCAAAACAGCACATTTGAATACTGTCGGGCTGTAAACGGGTTCGGGCTTTTAAGAAGCAGTCAATCAAAATATACTTGTCGTTCTCTTGTCGTCGGCCAAATGTTGTCGGGCTCGGTCCTTGTCGGGCCGAACATTAAGGGCCCGATTACAGCTCTACACTACAGTGTATTTTTCCTTTTTAAAATAATAGCGCTCATAAGTCATTACAATAATCATTGTTAATTCATTGCATAGATAGGTAGTGTGGCCATGTTCATGTGTTGCTAAAATTATTCTATTGTTGGATACAACAGACTCTAGGGTGAATACAGGTAAAGTGGGAGAATCTGTAAAGTGGGACAGTTAATCTTTATCTTTTATAAATTTACATGTAGATGCTTCCATTAATAAAAACCAACACTGAGCTCTTTATCAGCAAGTATGTGATAAAAAATACAGGTTTGGTGGCTATGACATCCCTTTGGGGGGGTGTGGCTTACCATATTCAACATCCTTGCAGTGAATTGTGATGGTAAGTAAAATGACAGCATTCTGAGGTGAATAATGTTAAGGTTATAAAATGTAAAACTCATGGATCATTTGTAATTGTTATATATTTTATTATGGGATGTAATGTTGCATCAAATTTTTTTTTATCGCATTTAAAATTAATCATCTACTTTTTTTCATGTGATTTTGACACTGTCCCAGTCTGCCAATAGCGTATTGTTAAACTGGGACAGGGTATTACTGGCAAACTGGGACAGCCATTTAAATCATTCTAATGTTGAAATTTTGTTCCCTTTTTATATTCCCCCTTAAATTTAGTTAGTTAGCTAGATATTTGAACAAAGACTGAATCAGCTGATTATATTGAGCAATGCTAATGCGAATTGCGATGCTAATTGTTAGCTAGTTAGCATTAAAAATAAAAAAGCTAGTTAGCAAAATTAATTTGCCAAATTCCGATTGACAGAATAATGGTAATGATGATAATAATCATGTACTGTACACAGCAAATTCACTGGTGTTAATTCAACACTTTAAGTGTTAAATTAACACTCAGTCGTTCCCATTAGACGTAGCTATATAAACACTGAGAGTTTTAATTTAATACATAGGGTGTTGATTTAACACCGGAGAATTTGCTGTGTCTGTCCTATTTCAGAACCCATATACGTCCCATTGGACCTATATAAACACTGAGAGTGTAAATTTAATACTTAGGGTGTTGATTTTAAACCAGGGAATTTGTAGTGTAGGTTCTATTTCAAAATCTAATGACAGAAAAGTGGACATGGAGGAAGGAGATTAGGAAAACAAAGAAGTGATGTTTTTTGTTGTTGTTTATATTGTTATAATGTATTATAACAATATAATGTTATAATGTATTCATTAGGCCTACACTCAAATAAAAATTGAGTGTGTTTGAGTTGAGTGTCCCAGTTTGCCAATAAAGGTGTCCCAGTTTGACAGTAGTGCTTGGAAAAATGTAGTTTGGTGTCAATGTGTGTTTGAGGAAGAATCATCTATCCAGTGTTTAATATTTATTTATTTTTTATTCTGTATAGTATAGTAGAGCTCTTAAGCTATTTAAAATAGTATCAGAGGATGGGCTAAGACATTTGGATCATAATAAAAAATTATTCAGAAGGTAAATTATTAGAAAGTGTCCCACTTTACCTGTATTCACCCTACTGAATGTTTTTCAAATGTAATCGTGTTTTCACAAGACATGGACAATATATTCAATCAAATTGTGTACAACATATAAAGTTATTATAAATATGATAAATTATTATTTTTGCTATCACATAGCAAAAAATAACTATCATTGTATACATTTGGTTACAATTCACTAGCTTTATAATGAATTAATTTTAATTTAATTTAACCAGGTAAGTTGACTAAGAACAATTTCTTATTTACAGCAACGACCTGGGAGCAATTAGGGTAAAGTGTCTTGCCCAAGGACACAACACCATTTAGCTCAGTCGGGAATCGAACTGGCAACCTTCTGACTACAAGTCTGACTCCCTACCCACTGAGCCATCTGCGCAGCACATTAGCTTGTGCTGGCTGTTAAATATTATTAAATATTAGGCTTAAAGTAGAGTTATAGAACTGTAACTATCAGCAGCCTAAAGTAATAGCTTTCTCAAGTCTATATACAGTGCCTTGCGAAAGTATTCGGCCCCCTTGAACTTTTCGACCTTTTGCCACATTTCAGGCTTCAAACAAAGATATGAAACTGTAATTTGTGAACAGCAGTTTTCAGTTCTTTCCACAGATTCTCGATTGGATTCAGGTCTGGACTCCTTGTATGAGCTGAAAGTTTAGAGGGACGGCCGGGTCTTCGTAGATTTGCAGTGGTCTGATACTCCTTCCATTTCAATATTATTGCTTGCACATTGCTCCTTGGGATGTTTAAAGCTTGGGAAATCTTTCTGTATCCAAATCCGGCTTTAAACTTCTCCACAACAGTATCTCGGACCTGTCTGGTGTGTTCCTTTTTCTTCATGATGCTCTCTGTGCTTTTAACGGACCTCTGAGACGATCACAGAGCAGGTGCATTTATACGGAGACTTCATTAGAAACAGGTGGATTCTATTTATCATCATTAGTCATTTAGGTGAACATTGGATCATTCAGAGATCCTCACTGAACTTCTGGAGAGAGTTTCCTGCACTGAAAGTAAAGGGGCTGAATAATTTTGCTCGCCCAATTTGTCAGTTTTTTATTTGTTAAAAAAGTTTGAAATATCTCATAAATTTCGTTCCACTTCATGATTGTGTCCCACTTTTTGTTGCTTCTTCACAAAAAGTTACAATTTTATATCCTTAACATTAGCCTACTTTATATTTATAGGCCTGAATGATTAGTGTAGCCATTAGGTTGTGAGCAAAAAAAAGAAACAGGCTCAGTCCAAAAAGTGTGAAATATATAATGTTCCTTAATAAAACTCTTTGAGTGTTCCCTATCCCACATACCCCCTGGCCATAGTTACGCAAGCCCACCCAACTTGTGCTATATTTTCCAAGCACATCCTCTGTCACCCCAAGCACTCTCTCCCCAATAACCAATTGTTACCATAATGTGTGTGTGTGTGTGTGTGTGTGTGTGTGGGGGGGGGGGGGGGTAGATTTATTTAACTCATCTTAAAGCCTCTTGTCCTCAATCTAGCTGGGATAATTTAGATTTCAGGCAAGGTCGCTGTTACTAAAGCTTTGAGTAATTAAACCAATTTCAAACCAATTATTTGAGTGGTTCAGTGCTTCTCCAAAGCTTCATTTGCCCAGCACTAGCTCACCGTATTCATTAATCAAGGGCCTGAAAATTAGCAGATGAGTTGAATCACGTGGCCTAGCGCATAAATAGATCAAATACATGGACCGATATTCAAACTTGACTGATACGCTTGAGAAAAGGGTTGGATACGTGGGTCTGCTAGTTCGCGTTTGTTGATTTGTCTCAAAGCCACAATGTGGAGAATATTCCAGTTGTTTTTCGTGCTGGTTTATTTGTCTAGTTGTTTCAGAGGTGAGTTCCGTTTTGTAAATTATCAATTTCAGCAGCTAGCTACCTTTACTATGTGTAACTAATAGGCTACTGTATTTTCTAGTAATGGGAAAACAATGCTTTCTGAAGCCTTTGAGGCTTTCCTCAAACTGTTCACTACTCGAAACTCCAAGTACACAAACACCGCAAAACACAGTACTCTGAAGTGACAACTGCTGGTTTAAACGAATATCCCCACGTTTGAGGTACATGGGCTGTAGGTTGTTTTTGCAAGCCTCTTCGAGCTAGGTGATGCAATTGTTGGACGTTGGCAATGTCGATTTATATTTAGTTTGATCGATGTGTTTAATTGGTATTGCACGCAAAGCATCTATTTTACTGTAGTCGAGTGTATAACCATTTTAAATAAGAGTTAAGTAGCCCATGCGAATTGTAACTAATTTTAAATTTAGAAATGAAATGTAGTCAACAATATGAGTGAAATTAACTAGTTTAATATATCATTATTTAAATGTTACTTGACTTTGTGTTTCTGACTTACACTTTTGGTCAGTTTAATATATTTGTATTATTAAAACATTAAATACCATACTTTATGTTTTGTTCAGGTACCTACACCACCTTCTGCAGCAGCATGTCCAAGATGGAGTACATTACAGATATTGCAGTTTCCACTGATGCTAATCAAGAGCAAGGCCTAAGCAACCAACATTTCAAAATGATAAATGTTGATCTTAACAAAGGTACTAAAGGAAACCCTGTTTACCTTTGGTACAAAAAAGGCACAACAAACCCAATCACCAGATTGCAGGCTGCATTCACAGATGAAATGAAATCTGGTTTAACAAAGGCAGGTTACCATCACGTAAATGGAAACGTAAATGAGGGGACTGGAGATGCCATCTATTTTTGGTACTACAAAGGTATTACAGAGTATGACAACCCTATAATGGACCTCAAGGTCACCACAGCAGAGAATGAGGAGGCAGTATATTACAGGGATGGCTATGAGCACCTGGCATGTGATCTAAACCGCAATGCTGGAGGAAACTACATCTATCTCTGGGTGAAGAAAGAGAAGAAAATGTTGGTATCTGACATCTCTGTTACTACTGACTATGGATTGGATGAACGTCTTTTTAACCAGGGCTACACCCGTGTGGATGAAGATGTCAATCGAGGTGCAGGAGGAACCTACAGCTTCATCTGGTATCGTCAGTCCCAATCGCAGTCCAATGCAATCACTCACCTGAGTCTCTCAACTAACAACCACACCGAGGTAGACCTCCAGCAACAGAATTATACCAAGGTTGGTGTTAACCTGAAAGAAGGAACAGCGAGCCAACCAATATTTGTCTGGTACAAGAAGGGTTCAGGCAATCCCATCATGACCCTCACTGTGATCCGGAACCATAGCGTTAATGCGTTTTTGAAGGCTGGTATCCGTGTCATTGAAACAAATCTGAATACAGGCAATGATGGTATTCCCCTGTATCTGGCGTTCGTAACTGGGTTAATTTGATACATGACAGATGAGCAGTATATACCATTTGCATTATTAGTAAATATAAATCATAGTCAAACACCATGTAATATGTTGATCTTGTGGAGGTTTATCACTGTCTATATGCTGACTTTGATTTATCAGAACGAATCATCTGAAATTGTAACTGAGTCTTTTGAACTCATTGTATGTACCTACTTTTATTGATGTTGATTCTGCTTGAGCTGTTTGCAATATGGGACATCATTCACTGCTATGCTAATAAAAATCCATTCCATATCAATCTTTGGCTGTTCTATCAACTGGGGAACGTTCTGTCTTCCACCTCGTGTACGTTAACTGAATTATAGCAACACTTTTAGCATACAAAACAATGCTCCAAGTCTAAATCACTCTTATTAAAAATGCAGCCTGTAACAAATACCAATGCAGAGGGTCTCTATTCTCCAATCTTATTAGATATTACAGAAGACTGAGTGCTTTTATACTGGCAAAGGGAGGTTGTACAAAATATTAAATGCAGGGGTGTCAATTTGTCAGTGTTAACACATCTGTGAATGCGCTAACTGAAGATTTACACCTAACCCTGTGTAACATCCTGGATGCAGTCGCACAGCTAAACATATTCACAACAAACTTTCTCCCTGGAATATGGAAAACACCAGAGCCCTAAAGAACTTCCAGAAGATTGGAGCAGAAATGTCAGTCTAGCCTATAGGAAGTTTTCAGACTAGTTTTGAATGACAGTAGGGGAGACCGGGGATGAATGTAACACAGGTCAGTTGTAACACAATCTAATTTCTTCAATAAGGAACAAAATATGAATCCGCTAATTCACTCAGCACATGCTCAGTTTTGTCTTTATTCCACATGTGAAGAAGTAGCATCCTGTGGCAGAAAACCAATTTGAAAGTGATTTTTTTAGGTTTAAATAACATTTTCATCATAATCCTTATTTTATAATGTTACAATTTACCCCATGGTGTGTTAACTAATCCAGACTCTGGGGTGAATTGTAACATTTCACTGCTTGTGTTTGAGACTAAACCATGCATTTTGTGTTTGTTACAGATAACAGTTTTGCCATCTAATAGCAGACACATCTAACTAGTTTGCATACAATTTTGAATGCACTGGTCATAATGATTCAACTATACCCGGTCTCCTTTACGTGGTCATGAGCTGAGCCCTGCTTGTTTGTCTTTGAATATTATTGACCAGGCTAATTAACAAAGCAATCAACCGAACAGTAGAAGGGTTACGAGTATCAAATAAGATCAAAAGGATTTGCAGATGATGAGATTGGCCCGCCCATAAAATGACAGTTAATATGTTAATGTGAATGTATGCTGTGATTCCATAGTTGATATAATCCATGTGATCAATGCTCATTACGTTACCTATCGTAGTGTTTCTTCTCTTGCACTGCCATTTTACATTCCAAATAATCTACCTCTCTACTTTAGACCATATTTCCACTGAATGTACCATATTTTTTAATCGACCGCAAATGAGAAGTTGTTCTCAATCGATTAACCTGGTTAAATAAAGGTGAAAAAATAAATTTGTAGTATGGAAACAGACTGAGTATATCACATTCTTCCGAGAGAAAAGAAGCAGAACAAATGGCAGGTATTTCTTCACTAATGTTAACAAGAGTGTAAAAATAGTAACAATAGATTGTAGGATTTTGGGAGGTGTAGGGGGAAAGCCGTGTTTGCAATGTAAAGGGGGAGCATGGTCTAAAAGGTTGGGAACCCCTGTTTTAGAGAGATAGTGGCATTGTGTAGACACTGAACACAGACAGATGCCTATCATGAGGCTGGAAAAGACAGACTGCTTGAAGAATTTGCCTGTAAAATGAGTGAAGGACAGTAGTAATTAGGACAAAGCCATGCATGTGTAAATCACAGTATAAAAAATACAGAGATGGATTTTTCAGTTGTATTATAATTACTGTTCCAATAGCAGTTCTAGTGAATTAGTGAATATTAATTTAAAAAAGTAATATGCATGTTTTTTATGTAATATATAATATGAATGATTTAGATGTTTTCAAGTTATTTATTTGCTGCATTGTGGTCTGCTTTTCTGCTATTTCATTAATAAAGAAATATTATATTAAAATAGTATTTGTCTTTTAACATAAGAAAAACAAACAGGACCTGTAATATGTATGTGTAGTTATTTACCAGTACAGATTGTAAATAGTGTACTATTGTAAGTAAATAAGGAATGGAAAAAAGAAGAAGAAAATACATGTAGCTATACATTCTTATGTACAAGAGTAGTGTATTAAGAACTAATTTGACTTTAAAAAGCTTTGACCTAAAAAAGCTATTTTGATTTACAGTTTGCATTGATCGTTCACTTTAAATTAGCATAACTCTAGTAATTAGCATCAGATATGAAAATACCAAGTCGCTCAGATAAAAAAAAGCTTAAGGTAAAACACAGAGTATGCACACATAATAATAACACCAATATAGAAGGAAGAAACAGTCCCTTTCAATAACATGGCAAACACTGTTCAATGTACCAAGGAAATGACAGCCAGTTATAGAATAGTAACAGCAATTGCCAGAACAGCAGGGAAATCAAAGATTTTGCCTGCAGCCTTCCTGTCTGGTCTCTGTCTGCCCTCTAGTGGAGCAAAGGAGAAGGGCATCTTCATGGGCTTCAACTGTGTTTCTGCCAGCTGAGTCTGTAACTGGTTAGAACAGGAGACACCGGCTTCCACCGCAACACAGCAAAGTCGTGGGGGGAGGGTCGCATGGAATCCAATGGTTTTGTCTACTAATGTTGGAGGGGGTCTATGCATGCAGTATGTGTGATATGCTGGGATCAATGTTCAGTCCCTGATTTTGTGAGTGTGTGTGTGTGTGTGTGTACATGTGTTCAAGTCTAGATGGACTCCACGTAATTAGCTGGGAAGAGTCCCTGGCGTCCATCTTTACTGCAGCCCCGCCACCAGGCCTTGTCCACTGTTTCCACGGCGCTGATGATGTCGCCAGGCTCAAATGAAAGCTCTGATTCATCCTCTGTCAGAAAAGAGGACGGTGAGGTTTAACATTCAGGTACCATCCTCATGCTGACAGTAGGTGTGTCATGAGGCGGAGTGAACTCACCTGCTTGGTAGTCATAAAGAGCTCTAACACACATCTCCTTGTCCTGACAAACCTGAATAATAAAACATTCATCACAAACGGCCCCTATATGTGGGAAATCTGTCTCAGAATCAGACAGTGTTCACGAGACCTGTGCAAGCTTTTATTCTAGCCCAACATTAATATTTTATAACTTATTTATTAATTATCAAGTGTTTGTATTAGTGCTGGGCTGGAACAAAAGCCTGCAAGCACACTGGATGACCTGGGAATGTTTGAGGAGTAAATATGACGGCAGGTCAGAGGAAGGAAGATGTGCATCTACAGACCGTGTCACATACCTCTTTTCCATTCTCTACAATTTCCTGGTCCTCAATCTCTTCAACAAAGGAATTTTCCTCCTCTTCACCAAGAAAACAAACAGCCAACTCTGGAGAACTTTCTTTGGCAGGTAGAGTCACAGATCGTTCTGGAAAAGACAAACCAATCCTATCCAATACTTAGGAAGTGTGAACCTTTCAATTTGCTAAATTGAATTTCTAATCCAAGAGGAAGAGGACAATTTTAAGAGGTCAAGGAACCGTAACCTGGCCTCCAGGTGTGTTTATTGTATTGTTTAGCTCATAATATCAGAGTCGGCATGAAACCAACTTGGGTAATGTGGAGATTGGGGTAAACATACCGGTACCATTGTGTTCCAACATGTCTTCATCTGTCACCCCATTGGTGGATGTGACTACAACCTCTTGTGTGATTGTCTTAACAATAACTTCTGCATCTGAAACATAACGTCATTCCAATGATTGTGTTTGGTTTGTCATGCATTTCTCCCACCAACTAAGTTGTGTTAACGTAGATTTTTTATTTTTATCAGTTATACAAGTGTTCTACCTGTGACAGCTGGCTCCTCCTCCTCTTCTGAAAGCTCGACCAGGACTGGCTCAGCAGACACCCGACAGAAATCTGATTGGTCCATCTCTTGTCCATATTCCTCTGACTCTTCACCCTCCCCTGCCATTGGCTCGTGCACTGAAGCCGGTGCTGAGCCCTCCCCTTCCTGGTCCACCTTTTGGCTCTCCTCTTTACTCTCCAAGGTGAGCTGAAGCTCTGGCAGTTCTTCCTCCTCTTCCTCATCTTCCTCCTCCTCCTCTTCTTCCACCTCTTCCACCAGTACGGCGTGAACAGCTATGAACTGCTCTGATTGGGAAACAATGAACCACTGCTGTTTTAAGTGAGGTCATGATTGAGTTTTCCTTGTTGACTCTATGGCTGGTAATGTGGGGATATGAGAATCCACTTTATAATGACAAGACAGACGTACTTGTTTATTCTACATTGTTTGGTTTTAATTCTGAAGACTATTCAACATTGTAAACTGTACTATTTGAATCCTGAAAGGTAATTGGCTGATAGCTGTGGTATATGAGACCACGGGTAAGACATCATTTCTTGACTGCTCTAATTGCATTGAAAGCCACTTTATTATAGCATTATGGCCAGAGTTGGGTAGATTACTGTAATTCGATTACTTTTAAAAAGTAACCTACCAAACTCTGATTAACGTATCTCGGGGGTGTGTGTCAGAACCATTGCATGGGTTGTGCGCATGTTTTTTTCAATCTTTCAATCTTTTTTTATTCCTGTTATCCTCAATGTGCTCTAAAATGAAATTACTGGTTTAAAAAAAATCTTATATCATTTTTTGTTCATGATTTACTTTACGCTTCAGGGCATTGGTGAATGCCCTGTATAATATGAGCCTGCAGTATACTAGCTGTTCCCGACCTGGTGCGCGCCAAAGTGATGTCAAAATGACAGGGATTTTTTTTCGAGTTCGAGGGCACAATAAACGATTCATAATAACACAGTTAATGGTTTATAATAAAATCGTAAATGGTTCATAACCACACAGTTAAGATAATCTTAGCCACTGTTGACATTAACCCTTTAATGTCCTCGCTGCAAAAAAAACGTGTGCTCTACCAAACGGTTGACTCGAACATTAAAGGTTTAACATCAATATGGCTGCCAGTTCTGCCATCGTTTATCTTTTTCCTCTTCATTGGTAACAGCTTGTATACTTCAGCTTTCAGACCTCGCGCGCGACAATGTGACGTCATGGGAGCGCCGTAACTATTTATACTCACGCATGGTGCGAGTAACCTTATCATAACCCTATGATATTTTGTTTGCTGTTAACACTGTCAGTAAGACACTTCAGTCAAGTGACCTGCAGCTGGATGTGGCCTTATTGCAGCTAAATTGACAACAGTAATTGAATTCATGGACAAATACAGAGACACTGGATTTATGTCTGCAAAAGCCACAGCGACAGAGATTGCTTACGGTTTGGACACTGAATCTGTAATCAAACCAACACAACGAGTGAAACACAAACTGTACGAAAATCTAAATTAAAATACGCCAGACCAAGAGCGAGCATATAGAGCATACATAGAGCATACATAGAGCATACATAGAGCATATATAACATACTAATTTATCCTTATAGTGGACCAGGCTCTTACTGCTCTTCAAACCTGTTTCAAACAAACGCAGAAGTTTGGTAACATTTGGATTTCTTTTTGATTTGGCCAAAATGTGTAAAATGGAGGAGACTGAGCTGCACAGATAGTGAGCATGCCTGACTCTCAGGACAGAAACACGCTGGACCTCTTTAACAAGTTCAGGATACTCCGAGAAATAGTTTGAAAAGGAACAGCTACAGCACTTCAAACACTTCGCTTCCTCAGACAGATTGAAGGAACCTTGCCTAACTGTGAGATAGCACTCAGGATAATATTGACTTTACCATTAACTGTGGCATCAGGTGAGCAAAATTTTTCAAGGCTGAAACTGATAAACTATTTGCGCAGCTCCATGTCGCAGGGCAGGCTATGTGGACTCACCCCTGCTATCAATTAAAAAGGACGTTACATCGAAGCTGGACTATAAAGACTTTATTGCTGAGTTAGCGGGCAAGAAGACAAGTAAAGTGACTTTCAATTAATGCTAATTCAGACGCTACATATAAAGCTATAGAAATAATATAATATGACATGTACCTGAGCTGCAAAGCCATAGGTCAGACAGCCTATTTCTGACAGCTAAATAGTCTGTTATCTCTCTTAACACCAACATACAAATTACAACAGCATATCTCATAAATATGTTTTCTCCCAAAGAACAAGTCTTAGCTGTGGTGTATTGGGCATATACCACACCCCCTCGTGCATTATTGCTAAAGTATACCACAGTTCTGACCTCAAATAACATCTGACTTGAACTGTGCTGGTAACTGTTTTATAATCCCAATAAGCATCTCAGGGTTTTATGGTGTATTGACCATATACCTCCACACCACAACACTCTTTGTGTTGGATGGGGACCTACCTGTTTGCAGGAGTGGACTCTCTCGTAGAGGGGCTGTGGGGGGCTGTGAGGCTGGGGCAGGCTCCAGGCAGACTAGGGGGGAAGGGGTGCGCTCAGGCCGGGACTGTGGAGGAGTGTCTGGGGGAGATGGTGGCAAGACCTGGGTCTGTTTGTCTGGAAGGGAGAAGGGGGGCATGGTGTCGAGCAGCCCCAGAGTGGCAGGGGGGGCAGAGGGCTGGGTTTGGGACGTGGCTGAGGGAAGGGTGGGTGGGCTTGAGGCAGGAGGTGGGGAGTAAAAGGGCGATATGGGGGGGGACACCACAGGGGCAAAGGAGCTCTGGGGAGATGTGGTTGGGCGGAAGCTTGGACTGGGCGGGGACACTGCGCGGCGGAACGGGGACGATGAGACGCGGGAGAAAGGCGAGACCAATGTGGGACTTCGGGGGGACGTTGCGGTGGGGCTGTCCGGTTTCCCAAAGATGAATGCTGTGTCAGTCAGGCTGCGCTGGTACCGCCTCAATGGAGGTTTGCCTGTGCGGGGGGACCCGGGGCTTAATGGGCCTTGAGACGACGATGATGACAGCTGTCTGAAGAACTCTCTGGGGTTCATTGAGCGCTGGGAGACCAGCACTGCTGCCTCCTACAGGTGGGGAGAGGAATAACGTCACACTCTGCTCGCCTGAATAGCCTAAATCAGTGGTTCTCAAACCTCTCCCGGGGGCCCCCAGCCATACCATATATTAGATGTATCCCAGAACTAGCACACCTGAATCAACTTGTCAACTAATCATCAATCCCTTACCTGCTTGAATCAGGTGAGCTAGTTCAGGGCTACAACGAAACTGTGAGACGGCTGGGAGTCCCCGACGAGAAGTTTGAGATCCACTGACCTAAATCACCTGCAATTATAATTTAATCACTGCAATAAAATAAAGTATGGTGAGGTCAGAGTTCGAGAGGTCTAGTTGTTGTTCAACCAAACATTAGAAAGGTAAGAAACGTAATCTAAAACACCCAGTGAGCACCGGCTCTGTGGGCAAAATGCACCTTGTTAATGAGA
>JACXGM010018433.1:0-19043 GCA_016801145.1 Umbra pygmaea | reverse complement strand
GAATCCAATCGAGAATCTGTGGAAAGAACTGAAAACTGCTGTTCACAAACGCTCTCCATCCAACCTCACTGAGCTCAAGCTGTTTTGCAAGGAGGAATGGGCAAAAATTTCAGTCTCTCGATGTGCAAAACTGATAGAGACATACCCCAAGCGACTTACAGCTGTAATCGCAGCAAAAGGTGGCGCTACAAAGTATTAAAAAATTAACTTTAATTTTGCACGCCCAATTTTTCAGTTTATTTGTTAAAAAAGTTTGAAATATCCAATAAATTTCATTCCACTTCATGATTGTGTCCAACTTGTTGTTGATTCTTTACAAAAAATTACAGTTTTATATCTTTATGTTTGAAGCCTGAAATGTGGCAAAAGGTTGAAATGTTCAAGGGGGCCGAATACTTTCGCAAGGCACTGTAAATCTAGGATTGGTTTCCTATTCTGAAACAAGGCCTCCTTCACCCATGCTGCCAAACACGTAGGTAGATGCCACAAACACCATCCTTAGATGTAGTATACCACAGCGCCTTTTGTTTTGTCACCAAATCCCCAATTAACACCCACCACTATGACCTCCTGTATATGCACTAGTTGACTGGCCCTCATTACACACTCTGCACCTGACTCACTGGCAGTGGCGGGCTGTGCATTTTACACCTAGGCCTTCAATATCTTCCCGAAATTAAAACGCATTATAATAACCTCACAATGACATTCTATGGCTTTTGTATTATACAAAATATATATATAGGCTACATCGTATTTCCTTTAAGTTATATTACTTAACGTTAGTAGGCTATGTCAGAACAAAGAAATACCACTATTTTGTTCAACCAGAAGTTTTGCAAACTACCGACATTTGTCTTTCCTCCCTGAAGGTGGCTTTCAGAGGCTAGGTCCGGGGCGTTCCTAATGCCGTTTTCTACAGTTATAGTATGCACCGAATGGCCTAAACTTGTATCCTTCGTTCTTTCCTGTAGCTTAAATGTGCGCATTTCCTTTAGGATTCTAATAATTTTTACCTATGATTTTACAAATATTAGGCTACATGAAAATATCAATGAGAAAAACGATATCACATTTCGCTATTTGAACTCTAATGGAAAACTGCTGAGGAAAATAGTTTTTTCAATTGCTAACGAGTGGCTCCGTCTTTGGAATGATTATGCATTTTAGGCGAATTTAAATCACTTTTCTTTCTTTTTTAAATAGCAATAAAGACAGTTTTACAGCTTTAAGCATGGTCTCTGAATGACGAAGTAGACTGTCATTATCAATATGAAAAATATGCGTAGGGCTGAACATTTACATTGAAACATTTACGTGAATCAGATTTACAACTATGGCCATCTATGGATAATCTGTCAAGCTTATCATAACGCTCTTAAATGTGGAGGAAGTATCTACTTGGAGTATCAGGCCTTTTTCACAAGTAGAAGTACTTATGCCCAGTATCGGGTCGATACCAAGTACTGGTTTTTGTACATACCACAGAATACATAATTAGGTGCACTTTACGCTTCTCCTCCAATCTCTTTATGGGACATTCCCACTTTCCCCTTGACCCTCCCATGAATGCAAATGCATGACACAGGGACACAATTTGCCATTTTCAGTTCCCGCGACAGGCAGTCTGCGCTTTAACCTTAGTGCTGCCTGTTTGTACATACCTCGCCATGCATTTATGCGCACAATGTGAAACAAATACGCCTGAAGTGGGCACAAAAGCCTTGATACATCTGGCCCTGAGTGTCTGCATTCTGTATTTTGTATTTGTGTGTACTTCATGTGTAACTTTGACATCTTGCCCCATGTGCTTTATCTTGGACTAGTCGCCATTGCAAATGAGAATTTGTTCTCAAACTGCCCACCTGGTGAAATACTTTTTTTAAATCTAGAGCAAATCAAAATCTATCTATATATCTATATCTATATCTATATATACACTCACCACAAGGATTATTAGGGACACCCGTTCTGCCTAAAAAAACATACATAAAGTTAAACTCTTGTTACACTGGACCTGAGACAAGTACAAACATATGGTTGATATTTTTTTTTAAAGAAAACACTTTGAAATTTTTGGATATGTAAAATTCATTTCAAACAAATATACACAGTGAATATGGCACAAGATGAAATAAAGAAAATGTATAATTATTTTTTTTCTACATCCTCTTTGAAAGAACCCTACAAAGCCATATATTAAGATAGGATACTGGATCCAATTCAAATCATGTTGTTAAGGGGCTGGCCACATAAGACTAACATTTTAGATTGAGTGAACAGCCAATGAGCTATAGCTTTGTTTGTAAAACTATATTTTTAGAAAAAATGCACCGTGGTGACGTTTACATCCGGGTCCTAAGACGAACAACACAGTTCTTTCCTGAATTATCTCCGTCAGTCTTCAGTTAAAATTGTTAATCTTGCACATTTTTAAGATCTCTGTTTCATAAGGATGACGTATATGCCGAAATTGTTAAGCTTTTGGACACTTTTTACATCAGTTTTTAGTTCAGAAGTGCTGGGAAAATACACTTGGTTTTTCATTTATTTATGAGTAGATTTAAAAGTTCGGTAAGAAAATGCTATTTTTACATTCAAGATGGATTTTACCTGGGAAAACTATGCTTTAAGTCATTACTGGGACCCTTTGATGACCAAAAAGAAGGATTTTATGACCGTAAGTAAAATATTTTGTACTAAAAGCTTAACATAAGTGACGTGTGGTAACCTGTATTTCCTAAGTAAAATGTAATTGTTTTCAAGACGCGTACCTGACATTAAGTAGTCTAACGTTGTGAGTTTTATAGCTACACTAAAACCGAGATATTTGCTAGAATCCCAAGATTCTAAGCTTTAAGAACATATAAGACTTTTATATATATCCTAAAAAATGAGCGTGGTAGTTGTGTTTCTAGTTGGCATTTAGATTTTTTTTTTGAAGAAAAGAAAGCCCATTACTGTTTTCGATATGTGCAGTTGGAACTCGCAGCCATTACATATTTTTTATTTTACAGCTACACTAAAACCGAGATTTCTGCTAGAACCCCAACATTCTAAGCTTTAAGGAGACATAAGACGTGTATATGTAACCTAACAAATGAGGGTGCTAGCCGTGTTTTCCTTTTGCCATTCAATTTAATTTTAGGTACAAAAACGGCTAGTTGAGTAAACCAGCTAACAGCTTTTGGTACTGGCTGTTTACGTCACATTATGATTGATAATTATCTCATTTTCATAGTTATTTTAAATCCGAGATATTTGCTAGAACCCCAACATTATATGCTTTAAGGACATATGAGACATGTATTTATAACTTAAATATTGCATTCATGAGCTTTGTTTTTATTTCTTAATGTATTTACTATGATGTATTTACTTTTTTTCAAGACGCGTAGCTGACATTAAGTAGTCATAACGTTGTGAATTTTAAAGCTACACTAAAACCATGATATTCGCTAGAATCCCAAGATTCTAAACTTTAAGGACATATAAGACATGTGTATATATAACCCAATAAATGACGGTGTTAGCCTTGTTTCTAATTTTACATTCCATTTAATTTGAGGCACATGTGTACAAGGCGGTGACAAATGGTGACATTTGCTACATTCCTGAGTGTCTAAGCTTTCTGTAGATATATAACATGTATATATAACCAAGAAATAGGACTTGTGAACTGTGATTGTTTGGACTTGTGAACCAGTTTTTGGGGGTGGTGGGGGGCAGAAACCTACCGCCGGCGGTATGGTGCTCCCTAAGTAGTTAAGCAATTTTGAGCGTGGCATGGTTGTTGGTGCCAGAAAGGCCGGTCTGAGTATTTCACAATCTGCTCAGTTACTGGGATTTTCACGCAGAACCATTTCTAGGGTTTACAAAGAATGGTGTGAAAAGGAAAAAACATCCGGTATGCGGCAGTCCTGTGGGCGAAAATGTCTTGTTTGTGCTAGAGGTCAGAGGAGAATGGGCTGACTGCTTCAAGCTGATAGAAGAGCAACTTTGACTGAAATAACCACTCGTTACAACCGAGGTATGCAGCAAAGCATTTGTAAAGCCACAACATGCACAACCTTGACGCGGCTGGGCTACAACAGCAGAAGACCCCACCGGGTACCACTCATCTCCACTACAAATAGGAAAAAAAGAGGCTACAATTTGCAAGGTTGAAGACTGGAAAAATGTTGCCTGGTCTGATGAGTCTCGTTTCTGTTGAGACATTCAGATGGTAGAGTCAGAATTTGGCGTAAACAGAATGAGAACATGGATCCATCATGCCTTGTTACCACTCTGCAGGCTGGTGGTGGTGGTGTATGGTGTAATGGTGTGGGGGATGTTTACTTGGCACACTTTAGGCCCCTTAGTGCCATTTTGGCATCGTTTAAATGCCACGGCCAACCTGAGCATTGTTTCTGACCATGTCCATCCCTTTATGGCCACCATGTACCCATCCTCTGATGGCTATTTCCAGCTGGATAATGCACCATATCACAAAGGTCAAATAATTTCAAATTGGTTTCTTGTACATGACAATGAGTTCACTGTAATAAAATGGCCCCCACAGTCAACAGATCTCATTCTCAACCCAATAGAGCATCTTTGGGATGTGGTGGAACGGGAGATTCGTGCCCTGGATGTGCATCCCACAAATCCCACAAAAAAACTGCAAGATGCTATCCTATCAATATGGGCCAACATTTCTAAAGAATGCTTTCAGCACCTTGTTGAATCAATGCAATGTAGAATTAAGGCAGTTCTGAAGGCAAAAGGGGGTCAAACACAGCATTAGTGTGGTGTTCCTAATAATCCTTTAGGTGAGTGTATAGAGTCTATGATTTTAGTTCACTTATATAGTCACTTATAGTTCCTGCCAGGTTGTGACAGTGATAATGTCGTATTATACCACTAAAATAACCTCATGAAAACAAGTTCTTCATATTGTGCTGAGAGGTTTTCCTCAAGTCCCTCGCTTGAAACGTCAAGCTTTTAAATAGGGAACTTTAGCATATATGCCTGTGCAATATGTTGGCTCTGTGTTTCACTCAGGCAATACTACCCTCTCTAAATATATTGGTATTCCTTTCCCAATGTAAACCATATGGAATAAATTAAACTACAACAACCTGACAGCACTGGATTCCTGTGAAGGGAACCAAACTACAAAAACATTTGTAATACGATAGCTAATCTATTTTTGAACTAAACCTTTTTCACAACTTGTTCTTTGTGTTATACATAAGTAGTTTCTAGTTATTTGTAATTTTTTCCAAACCATACTTAATTTATGTATAAATTGAAATAATTCAATGCATATAAAAAAGGAATGCAAAGCCACAAAATACCTTAAATACCTTAGACCTATTATTGAAAACCATGTGGGACAACCATTCTAAAGAAGTGTGCATTCACCACATTGTGGCTTCCCATGGACTGCCTTAAAATCTTGGGTTTAAAAATGTGTCAGTGTTCACTAACTCCATGGACAAGCAGCTCTATTTTTGTCCATAAAAAGAAAACCATTAAGGGAACACCAAAGGGAGATGCAGCATTGTATTTCACAAGGAAATGATGTGTTCAGTCTTCTGATTCTAATACTCCTAAGTTACAAATAAATATTTGTGCATAGGACAATGCTAAGCACATTTTTGTTTTCTGACTGCTAAGATGGAGAGTCAAGCATTGTGGTTCTTGGTATTCTAACGGAGTGATTTTACTAACCCATTTACTCAAGTTAAATATGGAATGTAAAAAACCCATACATATCTTCAGCACCACACAATTCGCCATTATTGTTGCTCATAATGAGGAACTGTATCCCCTTCACATCAACTTCACTGCCAGTACTGTCAGTACCACTAAAAAGCCTGAGGTATTAGCCTACAATTGGACAAAACTACTACTCAACTCACTGCAACAGCAAGATGTTCCCTTACAGATACCAGGGATATTTTTTGTCAATTGGAAATAAATCCATATTGATCAAATCTACATAACAGTAGAAGTTTTGAAAAAGTCAAACATATCTGAGTGATTGAGCAATCCAATGAGTACGGTTAATAAATCAGAAAACATGGGAGGACAAGTTAAACTACAAATAATATTTTTGTGGTTTTAAAGGCTTTAAAATGACAGTTGCTCAAAAGACAATCCGCCTCTTCAGCTGCACTCCCTTAATGTAGAGCCAGACAAGTGTCTGTTCTTAACTCTGTGCCTTTGTCAGTGGCTGAGAGAAGGTACGGAACATCTAATGAGGTGAGGTGAAAAGTGGGCTGCAGTTCATAGGTGTTGGAGACAAATGAACTGAACAGCATGCGCATCAGCACCGCATGATTCAATAACAGTTTATTTACATTTTTTCCCAAATTTTTTTTCCTCTGTTTTTTATTCCAGGTTTAAATGTTTGCACTGTTATTTCTTCAGTTATTGTTTTACAAATTACACTATCTTAATTTAAAAAAACATAAACCGTTTTACCTGGGATAAAAACTTGGCACTCCTAGGTGCTGTTTTAAATATTTAATGCAGAATTTTTTTATGCAGAATGTTTTTGTAACAATGATATTATTCATAGTTGTAGCATTAAAAACATTTTATATAATTATAAAACCTGCCAGGAACGACAACAATATGTTAAATGCCACCATTTTACCCACACCGTATCAGGTACTTAAATGGGTCATACATATATTCTCTTAATTGCCGTATTTTGAGAATTATGGAATGACAGAGTGGATAAATCTAACAGTGTGACAGCTAATACAATTCATCACGTTGTTGAAGAATAGTGCTGGTTGCTTACAATCTTGGTAATATTGTGTCCCAAAATGGGGCCATAGAGTTGAAGTCAGAAGTTTACATACACCTTCACCAAAGACATTGAAACTCAGTTGTTCACAATTCCTGACATTCAGTCCTGGTACAAATTCCCTGTCATAAATCAGTTAGGATTACCACTTTAAAAATTTGAAATGTAAGAATAATAAAATTACTTTTACTTCTTTTATTATATTTCCAGTGGGTCAGAAGTTTACATAAATTAAATTAATATTTGGTAGCTCTGCCTTAGAGTTGTTTAACTTGGTTCAAACATTTTGGGTAGCCATCCACAAATTTCCAAGTAAATTTTGGCCCATTCCATCCTGACAGAACTGGTGTAACTGAGTCAGGATTGTACTGTAGGCCTCCTTACTCACACTTGCTTTTTCAGTTCTGCACATACATTCTCTCAATGATTGAGGTCAGGGCTTTGTGATAACCACATCAATACCTTGACATGTTGTCCTTAAGCCATTTTGCCGCAACCTTGGAAGTATGCTTGGGGGTCATTGTCCATTTGGAAGATTCATGATGCCATCTATTTTGGAAGTGTGCCAGTCCCTCCTGCAGCAAAACAGCCCCACAACATGCTGCTGCCACCCATGTGCTTCACGGTTGGGATGGTGTTCTTTAGCTTGCAAGCCTCTTTCCTTTTAACTCCAAAAATATGATGGTCATTTTGGGCAAACAGTTCCATTTTAGTTCCATCAGACCAGGGGAATCTTCTAAAAAAATTAAGATATTTGTCCCCATGTGCAGTTGCAAACTGTACACTGGCTTTTATATGGTGGTTATGGCTTGCTAAGCAGCTTTTCAGGTTTTGTTGATATACGACTCTACTTTTGTACCCAAAGTTACTTTGATGTTGTTCTGGTATTGATTTTTGCACCACATTACTTTCATATCTAGGATATAGAATCCATCTCCTTCCTGAGCAGTATGATGGCTGTGTGCTCCCATGGTGTTTACCCTTGTGTACTACTGTTTGTACAGATGAACATGGTACCTTCAGGCATTTGGAAATTGCTCCCAAGGATAAAACAGACTTTTGGAGGGTTACATTTTTTTTGAAGTCTTGGTTGATTTACATTTATACTTTTAATCATTTAGCAGACGCTCTTACCCAGAGGGACTTACAGTGACTGCATACATTAGGAGAAACTAGGTGAAACAACCACAACTTAATAGTAAGAACATTCAACATATGAAAAAATGAATACTCAAAAATGTGCTAGACAATATCAGTACTAGACAATATATCTGAAACATTATATGAAACAGTGAATAGTCAAACTGCTAGAGAAGGAACCTACAGATAACAAAAACATTTCAAGATAACAGAAGTGAAATACAACTAATTTAAGTACTTATTGAAGAGGAAGGTTTTCAGACATTTACCAAAGATTCATTTCTTTTGAATTTCCCATTATGTCAAGTAAAAAGGCCATTAGTTTAAAGGTAGGTGTTATGCCTGCCCAGCAGATGGCAGGAATAGACATGAACTGAAAACATGAACTCCTTAAACCTACTGTATATTTTCTGTTTAAGTTTGTGTTTCATGTCAATGCATTGCATGTAGGTATGAGTTCTGTGAAACTATTTGGTAATGTCCCTTTAAGTGCATGTGACACCTCTCTCTGGGTTTGCCGTTTTCTAGAATAGGGTTTAGTTCAGGCTGGTATCTTGTAGATCTGTTGATTGATGATTACGTTCAGCCATGTTCTGTTAGCTAGTTAGTTTGCTCATCATAAAGAGTGGCCAGACTAGAGAGAGGTGTCGGTAATTGATTCTGTTTGTGAGTGATTTTACGCTACGGGTGTTATATTGTTAAATTGTCACCATGGATCATTTGTTGCTGTGCTTGATGTTATCCAGGGGGACTGTACGCAGACCTTAGTAAGTTGTGAAAAGAGTGTGGTATTGCTTGAGTTATACGTACGCTCTATGTATATTCAGGTATTAGTATTCAGTGTCCAGAGCATAGAGAATATATGTTATCGTAGTGCACTCGCTGTACTTGTTCACCTGCAACAATACTGGCTGGTAACTCCCTGGGTACTTCAACATATAAAAGCAAGGCATCATCCACTCCTTGTCTGGTCTCCCTCTCTCTACACCCACACAGCGTGACAGTAGGCCTTGAAATAAATCCTCAGGTGCACCTCCAATTGACCGGAATGATGTCAATTAGCCAATCAGATGCTTCTAAAGCCACAACATAATTTTATCCATGTTTTTAATGGCATAGTTAACTCAGTGTATATAAACTTCTGACCTACTGGATTTGTGACATAGTGAATTATAAATGGAATAATCTGTCCGTAAACAACTGTTGGAAAAAATACCTGGGGAATGCATAAAGTAGATGTCCTAACCGACTTGCCAAAACTATAATTTGTTAACATGACATTTGTGGAGTGGTTGACAAATGAGTTTTAATTACTTCAATCTAAGTGTAAATGTAAACGTCTGAATTCAACTGTAAATCCCATCTCAAACTGCACACAGATTACAGCCCCTTTCGAACGCGTGTCCCTTTATTCTGTGGACAATATCTCAAGATTGTCGTGTATCTTTTTTTGCCTTAGTGCTTTAGGGGAGTCTGAACAGGAGCTCCAGCAGATTGTGGACAGCAACTTGAGTCTCAGATTAATTATTTAATAAAACTATTGTATCTCCACATAATTTGTTCCAGCGATGTGTGGATAGAACAACATCACTTCAGCCCATAACACTATTGACCCATACCAAATGTAACGAATAGGGAGCACTTGAGACATGGATTATTAATGGATTCATTTTCTGAAGGTGATGGTTTTAAAGATAACATTTGTATTATTTCAGAGGAGGGAATCAGCCATGAATCTACAAATACAGAATAAATCTGTACAGTATGAAGTTTTGCATCTGTTACGCAAAAGGCTTACAGAAGGCTCAGGTGTGTCAAAGAAAACGCCCAACATGGCAAACTCAATATCTGATTGGTTAAGTAATTTGACAATCAACAACATGGTCAGGTTTGCTTCAACAGCAGTGGATTCACTGGAAATTATGAAGGCCTCCAGTTTACCCGGAGACAGCACAGGGTAAACAATCTGATTGGACAAAAGATTTATATGAGCTGTACTAGAAGCAGTGCAACTGAGAGAGTAGCAATGAAATTACATTAATAGACTGATGGGAATGAACGTTGTAAAATACATAGTTTTAATGAAAACATATTAAATAAAATAAAAGTATAATTTTCTGTTGCTGTCTATCTTTAGGCCAGCACAGAAGGCCTTGTTGGCCCAGAAAGGCCACCACTGCTTCTGGGGGGTTCTAACAGTGACTGACACACTGAAACAATTTATATGTATACTGTATAGAGGCGTATGATTTTATTGGTCTGTCCAGATGCAGAACTGTGCCTGTCATAAGTTGTGCCAATGTCATAGGTGGTATCATACCCATCTTTTACCAACCAGTCCTCTTCACTGGCCATATTTCCTTCTTTTTTGTGAGGATTGGAAGAATGATCTGCCAAATTAACATGTTATATGAACTGTAGGGCATGTTTCCTCCTACAGGTCTTTCTTTAACATTTTGATCCACGAGGGCTTGTTTCTCGCATTGTTATTTTATTTTAAATTTACACACCGACACCACCAAATGTCTTGTCATACTGACCAAGCTCACTTAAGTTTCAGCTCCACTGACCAGTCCAGTCGACAAAACCATGGACAGCGTCTTTCAGCATTATAATTTGAGTCTTGCAAAAACGAATAAATATAAAGGTAAGCAAAGAGTAGAGTGACATTGTTATAATAGAAATCAAGTAAATAATACATTTGTGTCAGATTTACTGTAAAATGCTTTGACAACAGTAACAATCTTTGTCAATTTACTTCATGGTACAGGAGTTCAATTGGCTAACGTTACTTGCTTAGCTACTTTGGTTAGCAGATAGTTAGTTATGCGAGCTGGTTGCTAATTTTACAAATTTTTAAAGAGGCAAAACATACAGTATAAATACATACAGGCCATGACAGCTACACAACCCACAGACACAATTGGCATCTCTGAACCTGACTCCCGTCCTTATTGACATCTCCATCACCAGGTGATACAGTCTGGCTAACTCACACACAGGAAATGTGCAGATTTTTTAGGTCTCTGAATTTTCTAATCAATCAAATATATAAATTGCAGCTCCCTACAGGAAGACACATCATTCTCAGGAAGTTGGGCAATAGATGCATAGTAGGGCCAATATATCGGCTGTGGTACACATTAATGAATGCATGGAGGACGGACAGATACAGATACATTGTCTGGCCTCTGATTAAAAAAAGGATTAAGCGTGGTTTAGAGTGGGGACCTACACCAAACTCTAGCCCCTCTGTCCAATTTTACCGTTTTTAGGACAATAAATCATTGGGAAGTAAATAAATCTGTGAGTGTGAATATGCTGACAAGTGTATATATAACTGGAAGTATTCTAATTCAAATACCATATTCCCTCTACCGATACTATTTTAATTTGCTTAGCATTGTTGTGCATTTCTGTGTTTAAGAATATTGGCTCCTATATCTTGGAACAAATGGCTCCTTTAAATACACAACATCAGAAAATCCTGGCAGTGAACATTTTAGTGTAACCCTTCTTATTTCACCTCCCTCCATGCTGCTGCTGTCTGGGTTGGAACAGCTCCACTATGAGAAGAGGTTTTATCTCAATCAGACAACCAGGTTAAATAAATGTTAAAAATTATAATAATTACAATTCTCTGCCACGTTCAGTGCTGCATTTTTACTTTGTTGTTTTAGGTGATGCATGAAATTGCCTTGATCGTTTACAATCTTTCTGCTGCCCTGTCCAAGTCCAAGATGCTAACATTTTTCATATTAATCTATATATGATATGGTTATGGTGGACTGGTTTTCTTACATTACAGAAAGCCATTGTTCATTTAAAATGTTAAAGTATGAACATTTATCAAATTTGATTTTCCGCTAGGATCCTTTTCTGCAACTAGCTCTGGTTATAAAGTAATGAGACGTGCAGGTGAGTTCTGCATCCACGGTGGTAAGCTATCCCTTACCCCTTAGGGTTGTATTACTTAATGGCACCTGCTTTGTCACGGAAGTTGATTTCCACACTTTAAAACAGTTTTGTTATTTGTGATAGTATTTATTGTTTGTGGGTGTATTCTATGAGGAGGAGGTGGTACTGTACATGTGTTTTTTATTGCTTTGGCATTCTGCTTGGTATTACTGTCCAGTTAAAAGTGAAATCTCCTGCCATGTTTCAGTCTCTTATGGTACTGAACAGGATCTCTTGTAGAATGTACCTACATTTTACTCCATCAGTTCTTCCTTCGGTCCTTGCTGATAAGAAGCTGTATGTTGGTGTCACCTGAGCACATTGTTAACTCTCAGGCTGCCAAAATCCAAACATGATTTCAGGCCAGTGCTATGCAGAGGTCTTAATATGGTTGAGGCTTGGATGTTATTTTATGTCCTTTTCCTAATCTATGCATTTGTCTTTCTCTGTAACTTCTGTAGAATGCACTTTGGTAGAGGCCAATAGAAAGGTAACTATTCTGATCAATAGGTGATTTTGAGTTTCAAAATTTTAAAAGAAATTAAATGGAACAACATTTGAATGTACCATTTTAGTTTGAGTCAGATGAGAGAATTGATCAGGGGTATTAATATTTTTGCAAGGCACTTTATTTTGTTCTATGAAGAATCCTTCTTGAAATCTCTTCTTTTCCAAAGAAAAGCAGAAACCCTTCGCCTTACAATAAACAATTGCCTCAAAACAGGGTTCTTCAAAACTCAAATACAGTTGCAATTAAAATTATTCAACCCCCATTGCAAATCAGGTTTGTTAAAATGTACAGACTGTCATCAGTTAATAAAGAACAAATCAAACAAAAGCAATCCCTCACAACAGCACAAACATGCAAAACAAGTGTCGTCTCAAGCACACCTGATGCAACTAATCAAGGGCTTCATTAGTTGCACCAGGTGTGCTTGAGCTGGAACACATGATATACCTGAACTGGCTAAGGGTTTGTTGATTGTCATGTTTGACTGCATGTTAGAAACACGGCTAAGACAAAAGAATGGTCCAAAAGTTTAAGATCCTCACCCTTCACAAACAAGGAACAGGATACAAAAATATAGCGAAGGCACTGAATGTTCCCAGAGACACTGTTGGAAGCATAGTTTGCAAGTTTAAAGTTAAGGGAACAGTAATTACACTACCTACACAGGGTAGAAAAAGGAAGCTATCAATGGATGCAGTCAGATTTCTGAGACGGCAGTTTGTGTAAAACCCTGAGTGACTGCAAAAGACCTGCAGCAAAACTTGGTGGCAACAGGCACTGAGGTTTCAGTGAGTACAGTATGGTGCATAATAAATGCAGAAGGTTTCAATGCCAGAACTACAAGACAAACAATACGACTGAACCAAAAGCACAAGAAAAGTAGTCACCAAATATGCACAAAAGTATATAAAGAATCCACAGAGGTTTTAGGAATGTGTTCTGTGGAACGATGAGACAAAACATTGATGGATCATCATGATGGATCATCAGTATGTCTGGAGGAGGAAGAAAAAGTATACGCTTAAAAGACCACTCTGCCCACAGTCAAGCATGGTGTAGGGTCTGTTTGATCAATTAAAGTATCAGGGCATCCAAGGAAAAAACATCATCCATTCTGTGAGGAAGCTGAAATGTGAAAAAAAACTTTTGGACCATTCATTTGTCTAAGCTATGTTTCTAACATGCAGTCAAACATGACACTCAACAAACCCCTAGCCAGGTCAGGTATTTTGTATGTTGGACCTTCCAACAGGACAATGATTCCAAGCATACCTCAAAGTCCACCAAGGCTTGGTTGCAGAAAATGTCCTGGAAGATGCTAAAGTGGCCGTCACAGTCACCAGACTTGAACCCCATAGAAAATCTCTGGTGGAATTTGAAGAAGGCGGTTGCAGCACGCAAACCCAAGACTATTACGGAATTGGAGGCCACCACTCATGAGGAATGGGCTACAATTCCTCAGGAATGCTGCCAGAAGCTGGTGTCTGGCTATGCATCTCGTTTGTAGCAGGTCATAACAGCAAAAGAGTGCTCTACTAAGTACCAGTACTAAAGATGGTTGCCATGAATGGGTTGAATAATTTTAAGACTGGAGAAGTCATTATCAGTTGCATTTGCAGTTGAATTTGGGGAAACCATTTGAAGCACTCGTTGTGTTCAGCTATTTCAATTGCTTTTGTTTGATTTGTTAATTTCATACTTCTGACAGTCTGTACATTTTGAGAATAAACAAGATTTGCAATGGGGGTTGAATAATATAGATTGCAACTGTAACTCATCTAGCCGTCGTAATTTGGTACTTGTCAAACACATCAACTTTGAGGACAAAATGAAAAAGCAGGAAAGAAATATACCCCTCAGTATTTTCAGCAGAATCTCCTCTTTCCAACAGTCCCAAACATTAGTTTCTAGCTTGTATGGTTCTACTAACATTTCAGTTATTGATCAGATGCTCTAATCCCCTAGACTACCTGCCACCCCTTCTTTTGTGTTTACTGCCTCACTTCAGATTCTTATACAAATTATCAACATGGCTGAAATTAGAGGAATGTGTTTGGCTGAAAGTTTTCTTTTCCCACTGTGAAAAATGTGTTACCTGCAAAAGTGAATTTTGCTAGATAATTGTACTACTAGTCGTCATTGTGTCATAAACCCATAATAAAAATATATTATAAATTACTTTTTAGAGGCTGACATTATACAGGTTATATTGTAACAATGGATAGGTAGTGGCCCATTAAAATTAAATAATCTTTCTGGTGCATTTAATATTGAATTATAGATCGTAAACGAAGCAGACAGTAATGAATTAAATCATTCAGCAATGCATTAACATCTTCATACATTTTGCACCCAAATTGAATCAAATTGTAATAATTGTATCAGGCTAATCCTCTATTATCCTTGGGTTCATTCATTTTCAGAGTTCTCTGGAGCTCCTGTCTAATTTGCGTTAAAGAGGGGGTCCCTGCAATGAGAAAAGCTGCAGCAGGTAGTGGTTTGTAGGGGGGAGATGGAGCTCCATGCCAAACCACCCTGCTCTCTCAGAGCCCACAGAGCTTTGTGTTGAGCTGGACAGAGCACCGTGATTGCCAGGAGGCCACTGATTCATTGATGCCATGCAGGACAGCCCGGCACCAAAGCCTAGGACTGAAAGGACCTTTGAGCGTGCAACTGCATTTTCAGATCAAACAGTGGCACTCGCAGATAAGGCAGAATGGGTTTTTGAGTATGTGAATGTTCTGAAATGTATTACAGCCACCTAGTGTGGGACTTAGTTGGCTATGTATTAACAACGCACCAGCTGAGTGCACATATTTGTTTATATGGGATTTTAATTATGTTTCTGCTTGTGACATTTATGGTTTTGTGATCTTTGTTTAAAACAAGTGTCAAACTTTGAGCATTTACTTGGTGGAACAAACCAGTTCCCTTGTGACTGGCAGGTGTACTGATTAAGGTCAGTTGTAGCCATACTTTCACTCTGATTAGTTGCAGAGGATTCTGGGTACATTGATTAGATTCAGATGTACTTAGGCTACAATTACAGTCAGCACTTTGCCCCCAGTTACAGTTCTGTTACTCAAGCCATTTACATTACTGATTAGAGGTTGAAAAAATTACCATCAATCATTGCAAGAACAGCTACTGTATTTCTTCTACTGTTTCGATAGATGTGTAACAGAATGTAAGTATAAACAAGCAAACAGCACAAATGTATTTGTGATATTGCTTCTGAAAAACAAATTGGATTTACTATACTGGTAATATGTCTATTAATGTGTTTTGTACATGATAACGAGATGAATTAGTTACTCATGAATTAGTCAAAATTGTCAGTGGTCTCCTAGATATTGTAGATTAACTACTACACACAAGTCCCTAAATATTTATGCCAAATTTCACTCAATGTTTTTTGTCAGTATGGGTAAGTGAAAGCTGCTGTTCATATTTTAATTAAGCACAATTGTTCATAGTTTATATATACACTTTTACAGTAATTTGTTTATGTTTATTTGATATGTGATTATACATTGTCATAAGACAATTTGATAGAGAGGCTACTCATGTGTGACCCTTATCATCAATAAATAATTCCAATAGATTGTCTCGTTTTGAAGCCTTCTCTTGTGCCAAACATTTATATCTCTGTACCCACTTTCCTGCCCTGTGTTGTACAGGCAAATTCTCCAACATCCTGAAGAAACTTTCAGTATGTTTTTCCTCCAGTGGATTTCTATGGTTTCTGTGTTTGTATAAGGCTTCATGGAGATTAAACCAGTTCAGGAGAACTACTAATAAATACATATTAAATGAAATTATAATAATTTAATAGGAACTGAAAAACGTAACTGTTAAAATATAGTACCGCAGTAAGGAACCAATACCGAAAAATAATTTCAAACAGAACCCATCCTAGTCTTGACAAGGTTTGCAACGTGTACGAAGTTCTTCACTGATTTATAGCTATTCATAAGCCAGATCACACCCACTTGAATGTATATTGGTCAACTGCAGCCATGATGTTTAGTCTTTCATTAAAGAATGTTGGTCTGTAGGTTAAATAGATGTCTCCAAATAATTTAACCTTGCTTATTAATTTACCATAATTTTGAAAATGTATACTTAATTACACAAATATTGTGAATATGTGTTCGGGTGGATTATCTCTACATTCCAGAATATTTTGGCTAAACCATTTTGTCGGTTCCAGTGCTTGATGAAAAAATGTGCATAACCAAGTGTTCAAAAAAGGTATGCTAAATTGGATTTAAAATGGGAAATTTATTTTGGCAATAAAGAACTTTCTACTTCTTGGTAGTGAAAATTAGTTGCAAGAGCATTATGTAGAGTAAGGGGTCATTTTCGTGTTTTGTGATAACACAAGGAGTTTGAGGCATATGCTTCTATTTCAGCAGACAAGATGTTTATTTACACTTTAGAATTCCTTCTGCTGCTGCCAAGTTGTTGTATTATCAATTAAGTCAGCCATAGATGCCTGAGCCGCTACACCCCCTCCACCATATCCGACAGATGGTATACTGTGGATGTTGAGCAGTCTTTTTTGTCCACACTTGCCTCACGTCATCACTCTGGTACATGTTAATCTTTGTCTCATCTGTTCTCGAGAAATACATTTCCATGGTCCACTTTTGATTGGTACTGAAACCTGCAGACTGGGAACACCTCACAAGAGGTGCAGTTTTGGAGATGCTCTGACTCAGTCATCTAGCCATCACAATTTGGTCCTTCTCAAAAACATCAACTTTGAGGGCAAAATGAACAAGCGGGACAAAATAATACCCCTCAGTGTTTTCAGCAGAATCTCGTCTTTCCAACAGTCCCAAACATTAGTTTCTAGCTTGTATGGTTTGGGAGATCTGATGCTTTGACACTCTCAACTTTGAAATTAGAATTTTAACATGCCTCACGGGACGGATCAAAGGGCCCGGTGGGCCATATCCGGCTCATGGGCCATACTTTACCCCCCCAGTCTAGATGATGTGGAAGAAGTACAGGATGGCTGGAGGTAATTAAGTCCCTCTATTCTTTCTGGATCCAAACCTTAGCTTTTCATTCACATTCATCTTACTAGTGCTCATGTTGGATTATGCCTACTGACACCAAATGTAAAATCCCAAGGCAAAAGCAAAGACTGGAATAAAACTTCACATTCACAACTCTTTTACGTGGGAACAATCCATGCATCAGGAAACACCTCATCAATTAGGAACATCTGTGAGCAAAATGTTTCAACACTTATGCTGGCATTAAATGAGGGGATAAAACTGGAAGTGCATTTGTTTTTAGTTAAAACATTTGTGTTAAAACTAGGATTTAATGGGGGAAAACAGGATAACTGGATTTATTGGAATTCCCCCTATATTCTCTTTTTTAGGTACAGAAAATGTTGATAAACCAATATACAGTATATTTATATGAACACCTCAACATAGAATTGAACTGTTGAGCATATGCAAATGAAATGTATAAACATTTCAACATCTCTGCTCCTTTTTCCGCATGATTGTTAATAAATGCTCAATGCTGTGTGCAGTGTGTGGTAGTCTCGCGTGGCCAGACCTTGGGTAACAAACCAAGTTCTGGTCAGAAAGCTCGGTTTTTATGCACATTCAGAAGTAAAGAAAAAAATGTTCCGGTGAGTGTTTTCTTCAGATATTCAATTAAAAAGTCTTCTACCTCTTGAAGAATTTAAAATTTGCAGTGCAGAGATTTTAGTTAACACCAAACTACTTTATCTTTCAGTGGCCGGCTTCTGTAGAACATGCATTTCGTGATATTAAAAAATTTGGAAAACTTTTAGATGGGACAATGATTTCCTACACTCTGCATTATTAATATAAACAGGAATTGCAATGAGGACATGAGGATTTGTGCTTTGTCAATGGGCATGAGTTAGTCCATCTTTAATGTAATTAATGCATTTTAGGCTGTGCTTTTTTTGTAACAGAGCGACAAATTGTGCTTCAAATGTAATTTGTCAGTGAGCATGCGTTGGTCCCTCTTTAATATAACTTACATTATAGTTTATTTTTGCCTGGGCTTTTGTTTGTAACAAAGCACTGCGTAGTGTTGAGAATCATTTGAATCCTGATCGATCAGTCATATTTAAAAGAAAACTGCCAATATTTCACTAATTCTGTCAGGTATGTAAATGTATGAGCCCAACTGTAATTGCTTCTTCTTTTGCAATTTATTTCAGATTCATGAAGATGCGTACAGTTACAAACTTCATTCTGATTTTTCATGACCCTTTGTCGAAAACCATTTATTCCATACAAAGTGAGTGTAACGTCTTGAAAGGAGAGACAGGCGCGAAGGTTCCAATAATCCAAGAGACTTTATTCTTTTCCAATAATCAAAATAACACTGCCTCGTGGGGCAAAGCAAGCATTTGTAAATAATTCTAAACAGGGAGAACGAGACACGTGAAGACGCCACAGGAAACATTGACTGACAAGAGACAAGGGGAGAACAACCAGGTTAAATACACAGACACTAATAACTAACACCATACATCTGTGCTACCAATTACCCAATCCCCCACTCAATACAAACCTAATGACAAGAACAAGACACAAGAGGGCAGCACAACCGTACAAATGAAGGGAG
>JACXGM010018432.1:0-19043 GCA_016801145.1 Umbra pygmaea | reverse complement strand
GTTCACAACACTATTTTTGCTCTCCAGTGAGGATGTCCCAAGTACAGGGCGAGCATCCGGTCTGGCAAAGTGACGCAAATGCGGAAGTGCCTTAAATCTGCATTCTACGTGAATTACAGCTGGGGGCGATATGTCTGGTTGCAAAATAGCTCTTTTTCTGTAATAGAGAATGAGAGATACTTCTCACTTGATTTATTACCTTAGTAAACGTATATGGCCTCAATCGCTAGATGTAACTAAGCCTTCTGCAATACGTAATCATTTTAATTTTTTGAATTATAGGCTGGGTCTCAATACGCATAGTATGCATACTATATAGTATGCCAGACTATGATTTGTATGTCCCGAACCATAGTACTCAAATATAGTATGTCAGTAGTCCCCGGATGGTGTACTATTTCTGGGGGATTTTCGAAGTATGCAACCCTGCATGCTTTTTAGGCTGATATAGCCCACAATGCTTTGCGACACAGAATAGGAGGGGTTTCCCAAAGCCGGTCCTTCTTTGGCAGTGTTTAAATTTAAGTATCCAAAAGTTAGGTTATTTAATTATTGTACCAATATTAAATAAAGTTTAAATGAAATGCGAACAGGTTTTGCCAAATGTTTAATGTTCAAACTTTACAATAGGTGACGTCACAAATGTTGCATCGAGTGATATACACAATCTAACTCCCAAGTAGTGATGTCCGGTTTGCGAACTAATCGTTCTTGTCAACCATAGACCGTATATTTCACTGGACGTGTGACGTCACCCATTGGTTTGTGAATATCTGATTTGGGTCATTGAATTTGCCGATAAGGGCACAGACATCTTGGTTGCGGATGTGACGATTTTAGACGAGAGGGAGGAGTAATCTAGCTAGCTAACTGATATTAATTGGGATGCTAACAAAAAACAGTATTAAAACAAAATGTAAAACAAAATGTAACGTTACTTACCGGAAAAACTGAACTGCCAACTCCTTTGAGTGTCTTGTGGTACAACCGAATGCCATAGCCACGCCCTAAATGCCCCATTGTTTTATCGCCAATGTTAAAATCATATACTCATTATGAAAATGTTTACTGAGGTAATAAATCAAGTGAGAATTGTCTCTCATTCTCATAGACTATTACAGAAACCAAGCTCTTTTGCAACCAGATGGTTTGCACCCAGCTGGAATTCAGATAGAATGCAGGTTTAAAGCACTTCCGCACTTTGCCAAACTGGATGCTCGCCCTGTGTTTTCAACCGGATCTTTTTAGTAAATTTACTGAATTGTTCCAAACAGTTTGCATCTCCATAAAGCATTAATCCACACATTTCTAAAGTTACTCACTTTTTGATGTGCCTGACTCAAAATAAACCAACATCCCAGAGTTATTTATTTACTTCAACAGTACACTGACTTAACCTACTGTTAACGTACCTGGCCATCCTGTGAACAGTTCTCGTTTTCGAGTCGATAATCTGTTGCAACCGGTTACAAAAGTTTTCGGATCACCAGTATACTGAACGAGAACTGTTAATTTCGGACATGTTCGATTTGAGAACTGATGAGCTGATGATACTGAGCATGCGCTGAACACTATGACTGACTGATTACCCAGAATATCTGATTTAATCCACACACTCCCTCCTACCTAATTACAACTTTACGCAGTGTGTGTGTGATGAGGTTTACAGTATGACATTTGCCCAGCATGTAAATATGCTCTCAGAAAATTCACAGTAGAATCCAGTGACTATTAGTGAGACAGTTTTGCCTATAATGACATGGGGTAATGTAAATAAATTTTGACTTCCTTTGACCCTCGCCAATTTCCCCAAAATGTCCCTATAATTTAAATTTTGTTCCATATTTGCTACAATTTTGTGGGGGGCTTGTGTTTGGTGGGGGAGATGTTCTGTTGCCCCTAAATATTAGTGACCACTGCCTTATTGTATGTATCAGATGTCAGAAATAAATCATCCAAACACTGCATTATCACTAAAATACAAAAAGATGATTTTCTGCAAGCTCTTTCTCTAAGAAAGCTTGACTCTGTTGTCCAAGATGCTAAACAGGCGTTATTGAGTATTTCACTAGTTTTAACTCTTGCAGATAGGCATGCTCCTTTTATGAGAATTAGGGTAAATAATAGATCAAACCTGGTTCACTAATTTCTAAAGAAACACAGAAAAGAATCAGATTTATTGCCACGCAAGTTTCACCAAACAAGGATTTTTTTTCTGGTATATTGGTGCATGTCTTTTTTGTACATAAATCACAGGAATTTCAACATTTTTAACATTTAAGCTGCAGGATGTGAGCAGAATTTGAACAGGATATTTACATAACATGTATGTATTTTACACTGTGTGCACAATTGTTAGGCAAGTCAGTATTTTGAGAATATCATCAATAGGCGCTTTCCGACGGGATCCGGAGGGATTTTTTAGTTCCTAAAACATAACGTTCCTATAACCTTTTTTTCTCGTGTTCCAACTAAACCAATTTGGGGATTATTAAGTTCCTCGGACCGCAGTTCCTGTAACTCTTTTTTTGGACGGATGAGATGAGTGAGCTCCACAGAACTCCACTTCGATTCAGACACCAGCAAGGTGGAGCTTGGGTACTGATATGGGCTAGTATTATTAAAGATATGCTAGTTTGATGTTTTTGGGGTGAAGATGACTCAAACTCCACTCCCAAACCTACTGCCAGTTTTAAGAAGACACTTTTTTTCAAGCAGTGGTGGTACAGGAAAAAGTCTGCATCTGTCAAGAAGATTGATGATTTTTATGTAGGACAATGCTCCATCGCATGCATCAAAGTACTCCACTGCGTGGCTAGCCAGTAAAGGGCTTAAATATGAAAGAATAATGACATGGCCCCCTTCCTCACCTGACCTAAACCCTATTGAAAACGTGTGGTCTCTTCTTAAACAGTCAATTTACAGTGAAGGAAAACAGTCCACCTCTCTGAACAGTGTCTGGGAGGCTGTGGTTGCTGCTGCACAAAAACCTGATTGTCAACAGATCAAGAAACTGACAGACTCCATCAATGGAAGGCTTATGACTGTTATAAAAAAAAAAGAAAGGTGGCTGTATTGGTCACTGATTTGTTTTAAAATGTCAGAAATGTTTATTCTGAGGAGTTTGTTTACTATTCTCACTTTAACAGAGAGATGGGAAAACTTTTGTTTTTCGTTTAGTTGCTAAATTAATCAGCACGCTAATAGTTTCCCAATTGTGCATACAGATATTGTTCAAAGAAAGCGATGACCTCAGTTTTACTTAACTATTCAGGTTTGAGGTGTATTTACATTTTGCATTAACAGAGACCACTGTAGTTGTTTAAATATAAAACGAATCCTCAAGAATACAACTGTCCTAATAATTGTACACACAGTGTGTATGTATATCTATATCCACAGTATGTGAACAGTGTAATAATATACTGTGTATATATAATGTAAATAGCAGTATAATGTGAATTTATTTTAAGCTTTTCAGATGCAGGATATCTACTGTGTGTGTGTGTGTGTATACAGTTGTGTTTAAAATAATAGCAGTCCAACATCACTAACCAGATCAATGACATGGCAAATAATTTACTAGTAGGTGCTGTAGAGTAATAGAAAACCAACAGACCCAACAGTCATGACATGCTTGCTGCTGATTCTGTGTAATTGAATCATTAATTGGAAGGGGCATGTTCAAAATAATAGTGTGGAGTTCAATCCGTGAGGTCAATCATTCTATGATAAAACAGGTGTCCAGCAGGTGGCCCTTATTCAAGGACGAAAACAGCAAATGTTGCACATGCTGGTTATAGTGCAATTCTCTCTGAAAATCTGAGTAAAATGGGTCATTCCAGACATTGTTCAGAAGAATAGTGTACGCTGATTAAAAAGTTGATCGAAAAGGGGAAAACATATAAAGAAAATGATAGGCTGCTCAGCTAAAATGACCTTGAATGCTTGAAAATGGCAACCAAATCCAGAAAGATGTGAGAGAAAACAGAACCACCATTCGAATGGATTGAAGAATAGCCAAAATTGCAAAGACTCAGCCAATGATCAGCTCCAGCATGCGCGCGCTAAGGCTAGACAAAATGCCTAAAAATCTGACTAGCAGACATTTAAATATGATAAACCTTTGGATTAAGCTTGTAGAAAAGGCAAAATCTGAATCCTATGTCCCACCTCATTTCCAAAATTGGTAGCCTGTTACAGATGAAATCGCAACTGTTGATGCATTCAATCACCGCTTTATTGCGGCTGGCTCTCTATTTGAAAGATTTTTCACTGTCAACTTTAACGGGAATGAATAATGTAAATTAAGTTTTTGTGCAGGGAAACCCAGATGTTCATAAGGTTTTACAGTGAATCCCTTCCATCTGTTAATACTAAGAAAGCTCCAGCAACTCCTTGTGTGCAGATCACGTGCATGTAAATTCAGCTACGGAAGTATAGTTTGTGAGCGTAATCATCCCGTGCATGTGCTGACTAAAGGTTTTTTGAATGCGGTTCAGCCCCTGCAAACACTTGTATTAATCCAGCCCAGCCTTTTTAAGTGTCACTGAGTAAATTAATACCACATTATGTACTTGATATTGATAGGTACAGTGCATCCGGAAAGTATTCACAGCGCTTCACTTTTTCCAGATTTTGTTATGTTACACCCTTAATACGAAATGGATTAAATTCATTATTCCACTCAAAATTCTACAAAGTATACCCCATAATGACAATGTGAAAGAAGTGTGTTTGAAATCTCAGCAAATTTATAAAACAAAGCACATGTACATAAGTATTCACAGCCTCTGCTCAATCATTTGGTGAAGCACCTTTATCAGCAATTACAGCTTTTTTGAGAATTATGCTACAAGCTTGGCACACCTATTTCTGGGCAGTTTCTCCCATTCTTCTTTGCAGGACCTCTCTAGCTCCATCAGGTTGGATGGGGAATGTCAGTGCGCAGCCATTTTTAGATCTTTCCAGAGATGTTCAATCGGGTTCAAGTCTGGACTCTGGCTGGACCACTCAAGGACATTCACAGAGTTGTCCTGTAGCCACTTCTTGGCTGTGTGTTTAGGGTCATTGTCCTGTTGGAAGATGAACCTTTGCCCCTGTTTGAGGTCTAGAGTGCTCTTGGAGCAGATTTTCAGCAAGGATGTCTCTGTACATTGCTGCATTAACCTTTCCCTTTATCCTGACTAGTCTCCCAGTTCCTGTGCTGAAAAACATGCCCACAGCATGATGATGCCAACACCATGCTTCACTGTAAGCATGGTATTGGCAAGTTGATGAGCGGTGCCTGGTTTCCTTTAGACATGATGCTTGCCATTCAGGCCATAGAGTTCAGTCTTTGTTTCATCAGACCGGATCATTTTTTTCATGGTCTGAGAGTCCTTCAGGTGCCTTCTGGCAAACTCCAGTCAGGCTCTCGTGCTTTTTACTGAGGGGTGGCTTCCGTCTGGCCTACTATACAGGTCTGATTGGTGGAGTGCTGCAGGGGTAGTTGTTCTTCTGGAAGGTTCTCCTCTTTCCACAGAGAAATTCTGGAGCTCTGTCAGAGTGACCATTGGGTTCTTGGTCACCTCCCTGACTAAGGCCCTTTTCCCCGATTGCTCAGTTTGGTTGGCTGGCCAGCTCAAGGAAGAGTCTTGGTGGTTCCGAACTTCTTCCATTTACGGATGATGGAGGCCACTGTGCTCATTGGGACTTTCAATGCTGCAGATATGTTTCTGTACCTTTCCCCATATATGTGCCTTGATACAGTCCTGTTGCTGAGGTCTACAGACAATTCCTTGGACTTCATGGCTTGGTTTGTGCTCTGACATGCACTGTTAACTGTGAGTTCTTTATATAGACAAGTGTGCTTTTCCAAATTATGTCCAATCAACTGAATTTACCACAGGTGTACTCCAATCAGGTTGTGGAAACATCTCAAGGACGATCAGTGAAAACAGGATGCACCTGAGCTCAATTTTGAGTGTATTGGAAAAGGCTGTGAATGCATATGTATTGTACATGTTCTTTTTTCCTTTAAAAAAAATAAATAAATTTGCTAAGATTTCAAACACACTTCTTTTACATTTTCTTTGTGAGGTTTTGTTTGAAGAATGTTGAGGGAAATAATTAATTTAATCCTTTTCGGAATAAAGATGCACTGTATATATTTACAGTGCAATATAAGCATGCACTTTTCTATATAATACATCCAGTGATTTCAGCATGTTTTGTTTTTGTTAAATTACCCCTTTTATTTACCTACCTATTAGCCTGGTTAACACCAGACCCTTCTCAGTTGTGACTGAGAGTGGGTCTGGGCAAGGTTCATTCACAGCCCATTGCTGAAATGCCTCTCAGCGCAATTGGATATCAGACTTTTGTCAAGTCGGCAAGACCGCGACAACATCTTTTTTTTAGACATGAAGGCTTCGAGTGTTGTTCTTTGCCCGGTTTTTAACAAAAAGAAAACATTCAAATCGCTTAAAACAGACGCGATAGCTGAATCAAACGAGTGATATTGTGGATGTTGCATTGCAGCAGGCATCATTGTAATTGTCTGCTTCAACCAATGACAGTATAAAGCTGCGCTGTCGTCATCGTATAAAGCCCACCTCAACGGTTGTGATTGGTGCCTCGATTTGGAAAAATTGGAAATGGGCTTGAATGTGCTCTTGGCCAGACTGACTTGCAGAGTAAATCTAAATTTGACGGAAGTCCGTCTGGGTTCTCCCAGGCTACCTACCTATGCTATTGAATGTAACTAACAATATTACCTAGAGCATTATCTAGTACTAATGTAATGTAATAACATTAATGATTCCACTATTTCTAACCATTTACATCACTTCCAAGGGACCTTTCTTATGGGACCTTTTATTTTGAAGGCAGAAGGCAAATGCCACTCTTCTGGATAATAATTATTGTGCCTTACTTCACATAGGTTTAGTAAGTCTGTTAGCTGACTTTGTTGAATCAAACATTAATAGATACAGAGCAGGAGAGTGGGGCATTTGGCACTGGGAAAAATTGCTACCGGACAATGTGACAAGCATTTTATTTTTCCAGACATTTGCCTAATTTAACAAACATACATAGCCTACGTCACTATAAAATAAGAAAATGCAATTATAAAATGTTAAAATGTTAGCAGATGTTTTCATAATATAAATGATCATGCACCTTGTCGATCTGTTAATGGGTGAGTTAGTGAATTACGGAATGTAAACTAGTGCGATTGCGCAGTTTCATCTGTTTTGCAGACTTGTGTTTGTGATGTACCTTGGCTTACTTAAAGCGAGCTAATGCTAATGCAACCGTCCAACAGCTTGCAATGCATTTTTTAAATTCTTCTAATTTGTCATGGCACCGACCTTGCCAAGCACAGACAGACAGCTGGCCGAGCTGGTGATCAAACCCTCTTTTCCAGGGGCATGTGTGGTTCAGAATCTGGATCTTAGACCACTACACCAAATTCTGGTCCCAGGCTGAGGGATTACTCTCTTATTTTTTTCACAGCTTTTTTCTCCAACTGCCACTTCAGTTGACCATGATAGGGATGAATTTCTTCAGTCCAGTCCTAATTCATGCTGCAATAGGACTGTCATTAGATTGTCGAATGGCATACGCCCCTCTTTGTTTTATCTGGAAAAAGTTTCCAAGTTAATTCCAGGCTAATTATAGACCACGTAAATGGACCACACTGGCAATTACATGGTTTTGTTATACCTTGATCTTTGTAATAGGGCCAGTTAAACATATTTTGTCTTTTGTTATTCATCATGGAACAATGCCAGAGAGCCAGCAGAAGAGAGCTGAGCCACAGTAGTAATGCCAAAATTGCACTGTTCTTCTGAGTCACTGAGTCCACGTCAATGAATACCATTAGTTCAGTGCCAGTTTTACTTTACAGACTCTCTAAACACTTACATCCTTCTTGTGAAACCTGTGTTTCTTTGAAATTGATACAGTTTTTAATACATTTAATAATTTCAAATGTTAGTTTCTCTAAGAAACACTTACACAATATATTAGTCAAGAGTATATTCATTTGTCTGTTTTGCATTCACAACCTGCTAACTATGCAACAATATTGAGCATTCTGACCTCTGTCTCTTCCCTTTTAAGAATTTGCACATAAAAAATAACTTTAGTCTGAATTTAAATAATTACCAACAGGTTAAATGTGGAGGAAAAAAATAAGGTTAGTGCTGTCACGGTGAACATCTGAATCTAGATCAATCATATTTGTTGAGGACTGTAAAACTGTTCTGTGTGATTCTCTGTAGTTTATTCAGTCGAGTAAATGGGAGTGGGTTGTTGCTTTGGTAACACAGAAGTGTCAGTCCCAGATAAGTGAATTCCAGACTTCCATGCTGCATTGGAAAGCAGACTTATCTGAGCAAAGCAGGGCCCAGTGTTTGGCAGGTCCATAAGAGTAGTGAAGAATCTGAATGACATGAAAGTGGCAAACTAACCTATTTACAAAGAGTGGAAAGTGATCCTTTGATCTGATGTGCAGCAACGCCATCAAACGACCGTCAGTTCCAGTTACATGATTCTGTGCATAATGAAGCAGGGTTGTATGGTAATGTATTTTTACATGTTTTACGTCCACACAATATATTAAGAGAGCTATGATATAGGGGGTCCACATGGCGTAGTATGCTAAGTCGCTGCTTTGCAGGACAAGCTACGTCATGACAGTCAGTGGTTGAAACCTGATTATGGCTTTTCCGACTGTGCCCGGAACCGCCAGCACACGGCAGCACAAATTACCGCTGCCCAGGATTTGGGATAGATAACTCTGATTATCTGCCTTGCCACATCTCTCTCCAGTGACTCCTTGTGCTCAGTTAGGTCCCGCACCTGTAAATTCAATTGTGGAAGTGTAGTTGGTGAGCAAAACTACAAAACTACACCACACATGTTCTTACTAAAGGCTTCCTTGTTGGATGAACAGTGCGAAAAGAATCTGCAGATTTTGCAACATGTAGTTGGATGAACCATGTGAGCGCCCTTCATCATCCAGCATCTGTCCAGAAATTTGCGGAGATGCCGACAAAGCAGGGTTAGTGGAAAATTGGATTGGACCAATTTGGAAAGGAGAAATTTAACAAAACAAAAGTAACTAAGAATCAACGGTAAATGGGAAATATATTTATATGTTAATTTAGGAGCAGACCTAGATCACTAACACAGTCTGGCGGCCTAAACCACAGACATTGTAGTTGGCCTAATGCCACAAAGTCATCTCAGACTCATGTCATTTGACCTGGTTTCAGAGCTCAAGGGTAGGTCTCTAGTTTTCCCTGTCTGACCTGACTACAGAAAGAGCTGACTGCAAGTCTGTCATTTACCTTAATTATGTAAGCGTGGGGATAGTTTAATTAGGTTTGACATTGGATCAAATACATAAACACACAGGACATGTTACTGTATGCATATTTATGAAATGCAAGGTAAGCCTAGAATGTATTAAAAGCACATGCTTTGCACCAGCCAGTGTCACAACAATGAACAGTCGAAATGTAGGCTGAGCTGTGTTATTGTGGGGCCTGTTAATCCATCTAGGATTAAAGACGGACATGGTATTACACACAGACTAGATATCCCTGCAAGAGTCTCTGTATTACATGCCTGAAGCCCTTTAATTGTTGATGAACTATTACATTTCACATCGACTCTCGTGTTGCAGGGATCAATGTCTCTTATGGGAGCTGGAAGCTGGCCAGGGGGCTGGGAACAGGAGACAGTGCTTCTCCCCTAATTGGGTCTCCCAGCTCAAATTCCCTAACCTTTCTCCTGATACAGTTTGACCCTCCCTTATGAATGTTAATAATGTTACCACTGTTCTGTGTAAGTGACTGGAATCTTTGGTGTCCTACTGATTGGCAAGGACATTTGCCTGGCCTGCAGATTGCTGCGGATATGATGGGACCCCTCCTTTTACCAGTGCATAAAACAAAGGAATTAGTCGTTCATTTTATCTCTGCTGTGAAATGAATTGTAGGGATATACAGTAATGTGTACTTTTTTGATGGCTTGATTAAAATTTTGGATTGTGTATGAGGTTCAAGCAACTTTCACTAATTATGTAAATACATGCACTACTGCTTCCACTTGTATATGGATGTTGTATTTTTTATTTTTATGGTGACCACTGTAACGTAGCAAAGCAGCAACGTATCCCACTACGTCACGCAGAGCGCCTGATTTCAATGTCTTATGGATATCTAATCATATTGCTTTTCTGTGTGTCTCTGTTTCTCTGTCCTCTGACAAGTCTTTTTCATTTACACTGTGAAATTTGTTGAAAAGGAGAAAGAATTGTTTGGGTAATTTGAATAATAATTTCCATACTGGTTCTAATTAGTACATTGTCATGTCTCGTGACGGCAATCGCGTGGGTGTGTCATCATGGAGTGTCCTACGAGATATCACGAGCACTTCGCATGGACACCAGACCAGCCCATTGACCTAATGTAAAAAATTCCACACACATTGCAACACACATTTCTCAAGATTTTTCTTATCAATAGCATTTACCGTACATATCCAAAACTCCAGGTGGGCTCCTTCGAAAACATCTTGTACGCTACCTCGAGAGTTTGTGTGAAATACAGCGGCTATTCCAGAGAGACCTGCACGTTTACAAAATAAAGTTTTCTTATCTCTATCTTTTCCTGAGATGTCTAGTATATTTGTCTGAAAGTTCACTTAATGTAAACGGGCACATAGGAGAGCTTTCATGCAAAAAGCTGAAACAATTTTTTTCTTTTTGACAACTTTCAAAGTCTAAAAAGGGACATAGTTGATTGTTTAAAAAAAACATTTGATGACGAATTGATCTGCCTTTTTAAACACTCAGTCACTGAAACTTCTGTGTGTCACCAGTAAATCATATACTGAGGTTTATACATTTTTAGAGAATCCTTTTTGTCCTCGTCACCCCATCTGCCAGAAATTGTAATGACTGTTATCCCCTGGCTTAGTTATTGTATTGTATTTGGGTCTTAATATTTGTGCTGTAAGTACACATCATCTTAACTAAACAGTAGTGCATTGTGCATTATTATAGAATTTGAGTATTTAGATGTATACATGTGCGGTGGGCAATTCCAATGCAATTTGTTAATTTAAAAGCCATATTCTTTAACATCTTGATTTTCTTTTTGCCCGCAAAGTGTTGATAACAGGTTACAAACTGTTTATTTCAGGCTATTTCTACATTTTCTCTGCAGGGGCCTGAGCATGGAGCATCTAGGATGCTAGCGCTACCATGGGCAGCGTCACACTGCGCTACTTCTGCTATGGCTGCCTCTTCACCTCTGTCACCTGGTCTGTCCTGCTCTTCCTGTACTTCAGCCTGGCGAAGGAAGGCGGCCAACCCTCCTTCAGGAATGTGCCCATCCAGAGACCCCATGCCCTCCGCTTCCAGCCTCGCTTCACTAGGAGCCCTGGAGGAGGGCACGAGCCAGGCATCAAGGCCGTTGGTGCAGCAGGAGGCAGCAAGCTGGCCGAGCTCTCTCCAGAGATGGGTAACTGAACCTTCCTTCAGAACATGAAAAATGAACCGGTCCTTGGTCAAAGAGAATGCTACCTTTTCACTAGGACACTTGCTTAAAAAGCTTATGTGAACTGCAGTGTAAAAACTAGAGATTATAGCGAAATGGATTCAGAATCACACGCACACACGCACACACACACAATGAGGTATCAAAGCTGCACATGCTTATTTGTACCTTTGACAGATTGTGATACTTTTAGGATGATTATACGCTCTGCGTTTATTCTGCACTCGTCCCCAAGGAACTCTTATACTGTTTGTTGGTTTCCATGTCAACCCAAAAAAAATTGACAATGCCTGTATGTACGTCAAAGCTCTGTTTGGAGATTGAAGTATACAAGCAGTCAAGCTCACTGCAATTTATTATGGATTATCATTAAGCAAGTTTAGTGTTGTAATGAATGATTGCCAGTTTCAATAGCGTAGGCGACAACACATAAATGGTGCATTGCAGCAATGCAAAGGCATGTTTTAAATGTCATCGAATACGAGTGAGGCCTTCAGCTGGCTGGCAAGTAAATTGTTTCCATGGTTGCATAGAGTTACTGAGCAAAGTAAACCTGTTACCACACATTGGGATGCAGGCTCCTTGTGTTACCATGGCAACATGGGCCAGTCTTACCAATGGATTGGTCAATTAGTAAAATCCTCATATAATCACGCTTCCATCTAACAATTTGATGAAGATGGGGTTGCTTGTCTACCACATGATTCTTAGGTGTCAACTGAAAGACTGTGTGCTGTGATTGGTCAAGGGCTGCGCGCCGCCCTTTTATCTTTGAAGAAGGTGTGAACGCTCATTATAAATGTGATAGCATCTTTGTTTTGTGTAATCATTCCCTGCTGCCCCGTCTTTTTCTGCCATGGGGAAAGATTAGAAGTATAAAACCACACCTCGTGTGACTGGACACAACAAATGGTTCAACGTGCCTAAGCCGCCTAGTGAACTAAGCCTATTAGTGTTCTAAATGATCAAACCTGCTGACTTCTTTTGTTGCCTTCAGGTATGATATTTAATGAGCAGGACCAGGAGGTGCGTGACATGGGCTACCACAAGCATGCATTCAACGTGCTGATCAGCAATCGACTGGGGTATCACAGAGACCTGCCTGACACCAGGGACGGCAAGTGAGTGTGAGAGGGGCGGCGTGCGCGCGCATGTGCACGTAGAATGTACACTATATGACCAAAAGTATTCAGACACCCCCATTAACACTGGAGTAGGGATAATGGTCTGAGGCTGTTTTTCATGGTTTAGGCTAGGCACCTTAGTTCCAGTGAATGGCCATTTTAATGCTACAGGATACAAAGAGATTTTAGACAATTGGGTGCTTCAAACCTTTTTGCAACAGCTTGTGGACGGCTCTTCCCTGCTGTAGCATGACTGTTCACCTGTGCAAAAAGTGGTGTTCATAAAGACATGGTTCGATAGGCTTGGTGTGGAGCAACTCATGTGGCCTCCACAGAGCCCTGACCTCAACCCCATTGAACACCTTAGGGATAAATTGGTAATTTGATTGGGAGTTAAGCCTTCTCGTCCAACATGAGTGCCTGACCTCACAAATGCTCTTTTGGCTTGAACGGGCACAACATCCCAGACACACTCCAAAATCTCGTGGAAAACCTTCCCTGAAATGTGGTGGCTGATACAGCCGTGAAGGAGGTTGGGCAACTCGTATGCTTTCCATGATTTTGATAATGGGTGTGATGGTCAGTGTATATGTGACTTTGACTCAGTAGTGAAAGCTCTTTAATTTTGCTTTCTCACAGGTTGTTGGTGTAAAGGAAAATGTGTTCTCAGTCAACTAACTGACTAAAACAAGTTTAAAGTAGAGCCACATTTTGTTATGTTGACTTGATACTAGTAATGCATTATTGTATTTGCGAGGTCAGTCTCAACAATCATTACTAGACTCGGTCACCTGAATCTGCAGACATTTTAGTTAATGACAAAGGGAGAGGTATATAACAGGAGCAAAGGGTAAACACACATACTTGAAAAAAGGGTTTTTCACAACTTCATTAAGGGTTGATGAAATCCAGGTTTTACAGCCAGGAACCAATGTCCAGGATCCCATTCCAAGCTGCCCAGTGGAAGAGCAGGAGAGTGCACTGTAAAGATACTGATTCTGCCTCTTCTTGGTTCCTGTTTTTTATTGGACCTTCATTTAACCTATCAATCTAATTGAAATCAAATAAATGCATGACAGTGCAAAGACAACACAGTTACACAAAGAATACTGAACATACAGGAAAGCATGCGTCCTGTAGGCCAGTGTTGTAATGTTCTGAGTGACTCCTTGCCCTCAGATGCAGAGAACGGATCTACCCTCTGTCCCTCCCGGCAGCCAGCGTTGTCATCTGCTTCTTTAACGAGGCGTTCTCCGCCCTCCTGCGCACTGTGCACAGCGTCCTGGATCGCACACCGCCCTACCTGCTCCATGAGATCATCCTGGTGGACGACAACAGCGAACTAGGCAAGCTTCTGTTCATGTTTGCTGGAGTGTGGCCATCAAAACAAGGCCTGTTGAATGTAAAATAAGAGAATGTGTGTCAGTCTACCGGGTGCCTCCTATAATGACCTACTTTGTGAAGAAACCCAGGCTACTGTGTGTGTGTGTGTGTGTGTGTGTGTGTGTGTATGTGTGTGTGTGTGTGTGTGTGTGTGTGTGTGTGTGTCAAGATGTCTTGAATCCCTGTGTAAGTCTCTCCTGTCCCCCGACCACAGCTGACCTGAAGGGGGACCTTGACACATACGTCCAGCAGCATCTCCAGGCCAAGGTGAAGGTGGTCCGGAACGAGAAAAGAGAGGGGCTGATCAGAGGGAGGATGGTAGGGGCATCTCATGCCACCGGTGAGGCCACCAGAACCATCACTGATATCCACATTAAGACCAGTGTCCTAGCGTGGTCCACAGGAATAAGCTGCTGCTGCCTCTGGTGCACATGTACTGCTGCAGGATGCTTGAATCTGGGTGGGGAAACCCTACTCCCTACAGTGAAGCCCAGGCACCAATATATGGGAAGAATATATATATATATATATATATATATATATCAAATATCAATATATGGGAAGAATATATATATATATATATCAACTGCACATTTACATTTGAGTAGTTTAGTTGGTCTTATCCAAAACATTTTTACAGCAGTAATTAGGGTTAAGGGCCTATATACTATAAATACTATAAATACATTTGACATTATTGTCACATTTTAGACACAATGACATTTGGCAAGAGTTGGAAATCAAAGAGTCGGGAATCGAACCAGCAACCTTCCGACAACAAGTCTGACTCCCAAACCACTGAGCCATAAGCAATTTATTACGTATTATGAACGGTGTTTAGTCATGCCAATTTAAAATTACTGTAATTGTGTGCTCTGCAACTGATCTAAGAAACAGTGAAAAAATCACTTCTCAGGTAGAGCTGATATTATAATATTTCCTATTGGCTATTTGCTAAAGCAGGACGGTAGTTATTTTCACCTGCTATCAGTTATCTAAGAAGCACCACTCAAAGATAATCACCACTGTGCCTACTTTTATTAAGCTAAAGATGCATTGCACCCTATCTGTCTTCTGACATGTGGCAATATTTGCCACTTAATCTAAATTTGAAGGCTTTTACAGTTTGACTGTCCTGCTTAATATAATGTCTGTCATCATTGCAAATCAACTATAACTAGTCATTTTTTACTCTTTGTTATCATTTCATATATCATTGGTAAGTTATGAACTTCTTTTACCTGGTCATTTTAGTCTTAATGAGGAACTTCCCAAAATGTGTGAACTCAGCTGAGCCCAGAAAATTACTCTTACCCACCTCTAATTATAGCTAAAACCATTTCAGTAAAATTATTTTTATCACTGTCAATGAGTGTTATCACACTCCAACTTGAGAACAAGGAATAATTAGGACAACATTTATTTTTGATTGCTAGCCCCCAGAGTTGTTGGCTTTCTTTAGGGAATGTCTGATTTGATAGTGTCATTGAACTTAACAGACAGCTGCTGTTTCCCATCTATAGGTGATGTGTTGGTGTTCCTGGACAGCCATTGTGAGGTGAATGAGGCGTGGCTACAGCCTCTGCTGGCCCCTATCCACCAGGACCGAAAAACTGTGGTGTGTCCCGTGATTGACATCATCAGTGCCGACACACTGGCCTACAGCCCCTCGCCCATCGTTCGGGGGGGCTTCAACTGGGGGCTACACTTCAAGTGGGACCCTGTTCCTGCCTCAGAGCTCAATAGCCCAGTTGGCGCCATCAGGTAACCCTTTAACTGGTGACCAATGAGAAAGCATTCTGAAATCATCCTTAAAAGATTAACTTATTAGGGTTACAATTAGTCAGGTGAACTCAATTCTAGTGTTTAACTATTACTCTGAAGTACCTTCTAGTCAGACTGATTAGCCGATTGAGAATTGTTTCTAATTTGCAATGGTGACCTGGCCAAGATAAAATTCATGTTGTTTTTTTATGCTTTAACATACAATGCACAAAATAATAAAAAAGAATCAAACATGGTTAAGAAATAGAAGTTAAATGAAACAGTTCAAAATAAGAAAGACTAAAACAAATGTCACTCAGATTTTATAAAAACAAAAATGTCACTGCAAAGGACATTCAGAACAGTTTAGCTACAGTGGAGTAGTTGTTCACAGGTCCACAGTACAACCTGCCTTGCACAACAAGGTGTGACACCTTTTAGACACCTGTGATAATTAGTTTGCCAGGTGAGCCCAATTAAAGGAAAACTACTTAAGAAGGATGTTTCACATTATTTAGCAGGCCACAGGTTTCAAGCAATATGGGAAGGAAAAAGGATCTCTGCTGCGGAAAAGCGTCAAATAGTGCAATGCCTTGGACAAGGTATGAAAACATTAGATATTCCATGAAAACTTATCATCGTACTGTGAAGAGATTTGTGGCTGATTCAGAGCATAGACGGGTTTGTGCAGATAAAGGCATAATGAGGAAGGTTACTGCCAGACATTCATCAGATTTAGCAGCTGCTAAAATGCCATTACAAAGCAGCAAATCATTATTTGAAGCTGCTGGAGCCTCTGGAGTCCTGTAAAGCTCATGGTGTAGGATCCTCCAGAGGCTTGCAGTTGTGCAGAAACCTACTATTCGACCACCCCTAACCAATGCTCACAAGCAGAAACGGTTGCAGTGAGCCCAGAAATACATGAAGACACATTTTCAAACAGTCTTGTTTACTGATGAGTGCCGTGCATCCCTGGATGGTCCAGAAGGATGGAGTAGCGGATGGTTAGTGGATGGCCCCCCACCTCCCAATAAGGCAAGGAGGTGGTGGAATCATGTTTTGGGCCAGAATCATGGGGAGAGAGCTGGTAGGCCCCTTTAGGGTCCCTGAAGGTGTGAAAATGACCTCAGCAAAGTATGTAGTTTGACTGACCACTTTCTTCCATGGTACAAAAGAACCATACCTTCCGTAGCAAAATCATCTTCATGCATGACAATCTCAGGCTGTGAAAACTACCTCTGTGTCATTGGCTGCTATGGGCATAAAATGAGAGAAGCTCATAGTGTGGCCCCTATCCTCCCCTGACCTCAACCCTTTTGAGAACCTTTGGAGCATCCTCAAGCAAAAGATCTATGAGGGTGGGAGGCAGTTCGCAACAGCTCTGGGAGGCTATACTGACATCCTGCAAAGAAATTCAAGCAGAATCTCTTCATACACTCACAGGTTCAATGGATGCAAGGATTGTGAAGGTGATATCAAAGAAGGGGTTCTATGTTAACATTTAACTTGTCCTGTTAAGATGTGTTTGAAATAACTTTTAAATTGAAAATAGTAAATATGACCACCTAATGATGCAAATTCAAAAAATTACAATTTTCAGTTCTTTACAACATATACAATCTTTCTCAACCTGTGTTGTGCATAGTAATTTGAAACAGTGCCTTTTGAGTTTTTTATTTTTGAAAAAAGTACGGTTTTCATTGGGTGGTTTGACTTATACCCTAACGGTTATACTGACTGTCATTTGCATCGACTATTTAGGAAAATCAGTGTAAAATATAATTTGCATAATAATTTGGAAGGCAGTGTAGAATAGAGTGTAGAGGTAGCTGAATTGAGACCCTGTGTAGGGATATAGGGTTTAAGCATCGCCTGAAGTTGGGGAAAGCTCCTTGTTGCCCTGTAGGCGAGGACCATAGCCCTGTAGCAGATACGACCTTTAACTGGGAGAAAGTGGAGTGTGTGTAGAAGTGGGTTGACATGGGGAAACTTGGGAAGGTTGAACACTAGGTGGGCCGCTGCATTCTGAATGAGTTGTAGTGGTTTGGTGGCACACGCCGGGAGTCCTACCAGGAGTGAGTTGCAGTAATCCAGATGTGAGATGACAAGTGCCTGGATGACTACCTGGGCTGCTTCCTAGGTGAGGTAAGGTTGTGCTCTGTGAATGTTATAGAGCATGAACCTGCAGGAACGAGTCACAGCCTTGATGTTTTCAGAGAATGAGTGGGTATCATCCAGGGTCACGCCATGTCTCTTAGTACTCTGGGATGGAGACACTGTGCAGTTCTGAAATGTGATTGACATGTCCTGGAGTGGACATGTCTTTCCATGGAAGAGCAGCTCAGTCTTGTCAGGGTTGAGCTTAAGGTGGTGTGCTGACATCCACGTAGAGATAACAGCAAGGCATGCTGAGACATGGGTTTTCACCAGGGGCCTCATGTATAAAAGATTGCGCAGCTTACATACCAGAAGATGGCGTACGGCCAAAACTGGAAAAGTACGTACGCACAGAAAAATTAACATGTATAAAACCGGTCGTACGCTAGGTCCTGCGCATCTTTCCTTTATAAATCACAATCAACCTGAGATTGAACGCACGTGAACGAGCCACTGACCCCGCCTTGCCTCCTCCCATAAATGAATATGCAGATAGCCTATATATGCCATTTCTTTTCCTGAATTACAATGGCTAAACACGCAAAAAAATAAAATTTTCACAGACTGTGAGATCGAGGTTCCAACAACAGAGGTGAAGGCGAGGAAACGTGCCCTGTCATCATTCTATTAGGAGAAAAAAAGTCGGCGGAGTGGAAAACTTTCACTAATCAGGCAGCGCCAACGGCCTTTCAGCTGCCGTATGGTCTGCTCCACCACTGACCGAGCCCCCTACATGTACATCATTGTAACGCTGCTCTTGTTCATTTTGGGGGTTTGTGAGCGGGGTGAGGAGCCAAGTTTGGAATGGGTAACCACGGTCAGCGCTACACGTATACATTAACCACATACTCAGATGCAAAGATCAATGCCTTATTTTACCTAATGATCATAAATGACATTTATTACCAATAAGCCAGCCATCATGCACAGCCCCTGCTTGCGACAACATTTGTCAAACCCATTTGCGCATCACAGATCACTTGCACATTAATAGAGTGGAAGTGTTTTCTGTTCACATAAGCAAATTCATTATGGTGCCCTTATAGCAACGTGAGTG
>JACXGM010018431.1:0-19043 GCA_016801145.1 Umbra pygmaea | reverse complement strand
CTCTCACTCCCTCATCATCGTCTCTCACTCCCTCATCATCGTCTCTCACTCCCTCATCATCGTCTCTCACTCCCTCATCATCGTCTCTCACTCCCTCATCATCGCCTCTCACTCCCTCATCATCGTCTCTCACTCCCTCATCATCGTCTCTCACTCCCTCATCATCGTCTCTTACTCGGTCTTTGGCATCTAGGACCATTCAGTTCCATCTGTAAGTCTCAGAATGATGCTCCTAAAAGAGGAGAGAGGGCTAAACGTCTCTCAGAAGCAGATTATATATAGCCAGTGATTAAGGCAGTTGGGAACATGACCTACATGCATAACAACATTCCTCTCAGTTCTCCTGCCACCAAGTACATTGGTTCAGGACTTTACAATTGGGAGAAAGCAACCAATTATAACATCAGACCAGAGTCATGCTGCAGTTCACGGCGCAACTCATTAAAGTGGAATTTTAATCCAGTGGTTTGGTTGTTCTCAGTAATTGATAGTACACATTCACAGATAAATTACATTTCGAAACAAAGTCTGAGTGTAGATATCTGTCATTCAGATCTTCCCATTGACTATTTTTAGTCAATCCCAACAGACCTGAAATAAAACCTTTTTTTAAACTGAGTAATCTTCATTGGAGTCATCTTTATTGGTGATTGGAAATGTCTTTCCTCAAGTAGTTAAATACCTGAAATTATCTTGTCATCCAGTTTATAAATGTCTGTTGTCATTTCCATGATTTTCATTTATAAATAATTGGGTGTTTGGGTCAGCAATTTCATTTTGATCTGTCAAATAACTGAAGGACACAGTAATATTTCGGTAGTGAAATTAGCTGTATTGGATAACAGAAAATGTGCAATATGCATAAAAATTAAATTAGACTGTCATTTTGTTGATTTGAATACCTGTAACTATCTAGCAATGATTAATTGGAACACAGAATTGGTTTGGTGAGCTCATTAAGCCTTGAACGTCATGGACAAGTGTATCCAATCATGAGAAAAGGTATTTAAGGTGGCCAATTGCAAGTTGTTGTTCTCTTTGACTCTCCTCTGAAGCGTGGCAACATGGTGGCCACAAAACAACTCTACAATGACCTGAAAACAAAGATTGTTCAACATTATGGTTTAGGGGAAGGCTAGAAAAAGCTATCGCAGCGATTTAAGCTGTCAGTGTCCACTGTGAGGAACATAGTGAGGAAATGGAAGACCACAGGCACAGTTCTTGTTAGGTCCAGAAGTGGCAGGCCAAGTTAAATATCGGAGAGGCAAAGGATGTCAAAAACAGCCCACAGACCACCTCCAAATACCCACAACATCATCTTGCAGATGGTGTCAATGTGTGCATCGTTCAACAATTCTGCGCACTTTGCACAAGGAGAAGCTATACAGGAGAGTGATGCGGAAGAAGCCTTTTCTGCACACACGCCACAAACAGAGTCGCTTGAGGTATGCAAACACACAATTGGACAAGCCAGCTTTATTTTGGAAGAAGGTGCTGTGGACTGATGAAACAAAGATGGAGTTATTTGGTCATAACAAGGGGTGTTATGCATGCCAGCAAAAGAACACAGTGTTTCAAGACCAACACTTGCTACCCACAGTAAAATTTGGTGGAGGTTCCATCATGCTGTGGGGCTGTGTGGCCAGTGCCAGTACTGGGAATCCTGTTAAAGTTGAGGGTTGCATGGATTCCACTCAATATCAGCAGATAATTACGAATAATGTAGAGGAATCAGTCACAAAGTTGAAGTTATGCTGGAGCTGGATATTTCAACAAGACAAAGATCCAAAACACTGCTCAAAATCTACTCTGGCATTTATGCAGAGAAACAAGTACAATGTTCTTGAATGACCATCCCAGTGCCCAGACCTGAATATCATTGAAAATCTGTGGGGTGATTTGAAGCGGCTGTCCATGCTTGGCAACCATCAAACGTAACTGAACTGGAGATGTTTTGCAAGGAGGAATGGTTCAAAATACCTTCATCCAGAATCCAGACACTCATTACAGGCTATTGGAAGCATGTAGAGGCTGTTATGTCTGCTAAAGGAGGATCAACTAAGAATTGATGTGATATTTCTGTTGGGGTGCCCAAATTTAGGCACTTGTCTAATTTTGTTCACTCTTTCATATCCATTGTACGTGTATATCACTCTTCATTTCCACTGTACATACGTGTATATCACTTTTTCACATCCACTGTATATGTGTGTATCACTCTTGCTGGGCTGGAGTAATGTCAAAGAAGTTCATAATCGATTTCTGTTGCATCGATAACTAGACCAAATAAATTTGCATCAAGAAATCTTATTCATTTGAATGCCTATCAGTCACAGATGTTTTTTAAGCACTCATTGTAAAACAAGGCGAGAGCCTTAGGCACCCTGGATTTTTTTTAAACAAATTTTAGTGTCACGAGTCTGTGGATCGTGGGTGCCACTCCATGGGCCTTTAGACACATTTCACTTTTAATTAATACAGCAGGTGATTTAGAGAAGGACTGAAACCAGCTGTATTATATTAGGTAATTAGGTTCCTTACTTAAGGACACCCTTAGCCAGGCTTGGGTGTCCACTATTGACAATGTGTGTATTTATGAAACCCTGTGTTCGCGCTTGCTATGCTGTGTTTATTTTGTATTATTGAAGTAAATTTCCACTATGCACCTGCTTCCGACTAGGTATCTTCAGCTACAGCTCTACAGAATAGTGGCCCATTTAGGAAGCAGGAAGTGGAAGAAAAGGCAGTAGAATAAACAACGGACACTACAGCATTTACGACTGAGTCACTTTCCCTATGAAGACAGTGTCGCCATGCCTCGGTACCCAGCTACTCCATTACGCCTGGACCGGTGAGTGTGTCTTCCCCATCTCTCCCAACTCCTCCAAACAAGTTCAGCGAGAACCCCACAGAGTGTCGTTCATTCTTCAGAGCGATGGACGACTATGTCGACCATCTTGTTTAGGATTCCCTGTCGGATAGAGGCAGGGTGGGGAAATTAGTGCTCCAGCTTACCGGCCAGGTGCTCCAAACAGCAGCTGTCATTTGAGAGAGGGCGGATCGAAGGCAGACAGCTACGAACTGTTTTCAGAAAGCCTAATCAAAATCTACGCTCCCCTTTTTGGGACCCAGGAGAGGAGTGTCTCATCCACCTGCCTCCGGTTGGGTCAGAAACCAGCCACAATCAACGCCCCCTCTACCCAGAGAGCAGTAGGGAGAAGTGGCTGGGTAACCATGACCCACAACCGCCAGTGACGCTGCAGAAAGGCCATTGCCAGAGACGCCTGCAGCCTGGCCATCATCAGAGATGCTGCCCTGCTCACCTTTGTGCGGCAAAATGCCAGCTGTCCAGTTACCAATCGTCACATCTTCGCTGGACATACCAGCAGCTCCACCTTTCCCGGAGCTGTCCCAGGGGGCTTATAATGCTCCCATAACCACACCAACCCCCCAATCTTCGCCACAAGGGGCCTAAAAAGGAAAAAAGCCCCTGGTCCCACAGGATCTTTTTTTGGGGGTGTAAGGAGGACTGGGCCTGGTCGGAGGGTGTGTCTCAGATGGGGGATGGGTTTTCCCCAAAGAAGGGAATGGTATCACCTAGTATAGAACCAGGGGGCTGCACCGTCTTGGGAGGACAGGCAGCGAAGGAGTGTACAGGTGGTGATTGGGGCAGAACTCTACCTGTCTGGCAGTGGGACCCTGCGCCTGGCAGCATTAATTTATTTTTGTTTGTGGGTGCCTCAGGGGCTGCACATTTGGGGGGGTACTGTCAAGAGTCCGTAGAGCGTGGGCAATGCTCCATGGACCTTCGAACACACTTCACTTTCAATGAATACAGTAGGTGTTTTAGAGTGTGTTTATGGGGCGCAGATGGCTCAGTGGGTAGGGAGTCAGACTTGTAATCAGAAGGTTGCCAGTTCGACTTCCGACTGAGCCAAATGTCCTTGTGTCCTTGGGCAAGACACTTTACCCTAATTGCTCCCAGGTCGTTGCTGTAAATAAGAAATTGTTCTTTGTCAACTTATCTGTTTAAATAAAGGTTAAATTAAAAAAAAATTAATGTAACTCTGTGTTCACGCTTGCTAAGCTGTGGTTATTTTGTATTATTTAAATAAATTCCCCCTCTGCACCTTCCTCAGTATCTTCAATTACAGCATTACATCCAGTGATGTTTGTCTTCTGCAATAGTGGGAAAAGGGCAATGTTTAATTAATTTATAGGTATTTAGGCCAGTGCACATTCAAACAAAGATAACAAACAGGTGTTACTGATCAATGACATAATGAGTTGAATGAAACTGACTGGAAAAAGAGGTAGAAGGAATTATACTGTCCGAAGGACAACCAAACTAAAAGATCATGAAAGTTTTGTGTTTTTTGTTTTGTTTTTCAAAAACCTAAAAGAGCTGATCATAGTATTAGGTTCATAGGTAGAAACGTTTCCTTTTGAACTTGTTCAAATATATTCGGAAACATCTTCGGAATTTACAGAATGTATTTACACAAATGCCTAGACTTTGGCAGAGTACACTATGTTATTTTTTATTACACTCTCCCTCAGGATTTAATTTATATTGTTTGTGGTGATGCAATATATGATCTTCACATAAAAGATACAGTACCTTGTTACAAGTTGATTACCTGTAGGAAATGATTATGGCTCGTATCTAACATGGTTTAGCTGACAGCTGAGCTAACCCAGCATTGGCTTAAAGGAGACATTGGTAAGGTTTTCCCCAAGCAAAGGCAAAAATGCAAATTATATTATCAACTTTATAAAGGAAAGATGCTATTTGAAATGCTTCCCAAATAGTCTTTTACCGTACACGCTTAGAAAATTAACATATTCACGTAGCAGGAGGCTTTATTCAGAAGAAACTGGTTACACAGTAAAAACAACGGTTAAAAATGAACTAAAGAAAATAATACGTTCCTTCCCGAAATTATGTTGGGAGAGTTCTCTTTGTTTCAGATGTGATTGCCAAATGCCTTTTGGCCCTGGAACCCAAATAAATAAAATCATTGTGCTCCTATCTTTCTGTTTTCCCAGCCCTCTGCTACATGCTTTGTATTCCTCCTGCAGTGCCACTTTGCATATCCTTGTGTCATCACCTTGGACTGAGTTTACTTGTTTATTTAGCCCTACAGTATATGTGCAAAATGCAGAGTGCAACTTCTGATTTCCCAGTACAGCTGTCTGTGCATCTTTCACAACAAGACCATCTGCAGTGACTGAACTACCAACTGATTTAATGTTAACAGTGGACAGGCCTTCCACTGCTAGTAGCTGTGATGAAAACTATGGGTAACAGGTGGTGGTCCTTGGCTTTAGTTGTAGATTGCACTTCGTTAAAATGTTAACTGGCTGGATATTGACTAAAACGTCTGTACTGCTGGTGGGTGTGCACATATCTGTTGTTATTATTATCTGTTTTTAAATTATATTTACAGTTGTTCGCAAAAGTTTACAATTTCCATGACTTTTATTTATAAAAAAAATTCTGTGTTTGAGTCAGCAATTTCATTTTGATCTATAAACTAACTGAAGGACACTTATTTCAGTAGTTAAACTAGATTTATTGGATGAACTGAAAATGTGCAGGTTTGATGGTTGCCGAGCATTAACAGCCCGCTTCAAATCACCCCACATATTTTCAATGATATTCAGGTGGACTGGGATGGACATTCTAGAACTTTGTACTTGTTCCTCTCCCTAAATGCCAGAGTAAATTTTGAGCAGTGTTTTGGATCATTGTCTTGTTGAAATATCCAGCCCCAGCGCAATTTTGACTTTGTGACTGATTCCTCTACATTATTCCCAAGTATCTGCTGATATTGTGTGGAATCCATGTGACCCTCAACTTTAACAAGAATCCCAGTGCAGACACTGGTCACACATCCCCACAGCATTAAGGAACCTCCACCAAAGTTTTCTGTGGGTAGCAAGTGTTTGTCTTGGAACAATGTGTTCTTTTGCCTGCATGAAATAACGTCCCTTGTTATGACCAAATAACTCCATCTTTGTTTCATCAGTCCACAGCACCTTTTTCCAAAATGAAGATGGCTTGTCCAAATGTGCATTTGCATAACACAAGTGACTCTGTTTGTGGTGTGTGTGCAGAAAAGGCTTCTTCCACATCACTCTCCCGTACAGCTTCTCCTTGTGCAAAGTGCGCTGAATTGTTGAACGATGCATAGTGACACCATCTGTAGCAATATGATGTTGTAGGTCTTTTGAGGTGGTCTGTGGGCTGTTTTTTACCGTTCTTACAATCCTTTGCCTTTGCCTCTCCGAAATTTTACTTAGCCTGACACTTCTGGCCTTAACAAGAACTGTGCCAGTGGTATTCAATTTCCTCACTATGTTCCTCACATTGGACACTGACAACTTAAATCTCTGCGATAGCTTTTTGTAGCCTTCCCCTAAACCATAATGTTGAACAATCATTGTTTTCAGGTCATTTGAGAGTTATTTTGAGGTCCCCATGTTGCCACTCTTCATAGGAAAGTCAAAGAGAACAACAACTTGCAATTGGCCAACTTTAATACCTTTTCTCATGACTGGATGCACCAATTGTGTGTTCTAATTAATCAGTGCTAGGTAGTTACAGGTATTCAAATCAACAAAATGACAAGGGTGCCCAAATTTATTCAGCTGTCTAATTTCATTTTGATGCATATTGCACATTTTCGGTTAATCCAATGAACCTCATTGCAATACCGAAATATTACCGTGTCCTTCAGTTATTTGATAGATCAAAATGAAATTGCTGATCCAAACGCCCAGTTATTTATAAATGAAAATCTTGGAAATTTAAACTTTTGCATATGACTGTAGCTGGTGTGTTTGTGAAACATTTTGTAGAAACATTTCGCGGTCTTGCCGACTCGATTCGGCAACAGTCTGATATATCCAATTGCACTGAGAGGCATTTGCGCGGTGACGCCCCTTTGGAAATGGGCTGTGAATGAACCTTGCCCAGACCCACTCTCAGTTACAACTGAGAAGGGTTTGGTGTCAAACAGGCTAGCAGTGTCCATCCTGTGTGGCCTATTTAATTTGAGAGCATTCAAATTGTTATGATCCTCCTGACCAAACCTAAAGCATTTGATAGCTTGGTCACACCACTACAGAGAGACAACAGCCACAATGTGTTTGAATGAATTCATTTACACATCTGTGTGATCATAAAAAATATCATAAGTCAGAATAATTAGACCACAAATTACCTGTTCTTATATATTGTTTACCACAGTGAACTTGTAAGGTAGTTACCAAAAAGGATTTGGTTCAATCAACATTCAATAAATGATCATTGAAATATATTAAGCTGTAGAAGGCTACTAATGTGTGTGTGTTAGTGTTCACAAGCATCTTCCACTCAGTCATTTGGAGCCTTAGATCTGTACAGTTCAAATATTCTGATGTTACATTAGTTATGAAACGTTTATTATTCACTTCTACATTATTAGACAATCTGTCTGCTTTAGGGTGAAAACTTTTAAGTGCTTTGCTTCGAGGTGCACAGATCCTGTCAGTAAAATGTAGAGCACAGACATCCAACTTAATGAGCTAGAGTCTAACAAAAAGTTCTATTGGTTAAAATTCTTTGTCAGAGATTTATTTGAGAGTCTAATGAAAAGTCATTTCTACAGTGGCTGGATTCATTCCAAAGTGTGTATCTCTGCATACAATTCTAAAAACTAAAATATTTCCAGGGGGGTTTCAAAATGTTAGATAATTTTCTTTCTGCAAACCTAGCAACTGCTGTGTAGCCCTAGACATTTCTGGCAATAATGTACAGTAGAGAACCAGGCTTCAAGGGAATTTCGTGCTTTGGCTCCAAAATATTAATACATATAAATGATCATAATAGTGAAAATAGCTGTGTGTGAAGCATTCACATGACTTTATTGAGTTCAAACACACAAAAAATTATTGGGACATTTACAAATACAGATATGGCTGAAAATATTAGCACTAATATTATTGGTACTCTATAGTAAGTAGAAATTGACAAAAGTATTCTTTATTTCACATTCAATAGAATAGAAATGTTGCTTTTGATATATGGTGTAACATATTACTTACACCTTTAAATCCAGACTCTTACATTCGCTTTGACAAACGTGTATCTGTCATTATAGCTATAGAAAAGGATGTAAGCTATAAATATTACATATTCTTGACCTGCAATATAAATGATGTTCTTCTGAATATGAAGGAGTATTTACTATATTTGGTATTCCTCTTGAAAAAGACTTGAATTACTTCATTTATTTTGTTGTTAGCTAAAAAAAAGAATTAACTTTATTCCTAAATTCTTTTTTATTTCTAAATTCAGATTTTTCTTTATTAAGACTGGAATATTTTTTGTTGTGTATACTGTTTGTTTTAAAGAGATGATAGAATAAAATGTTGAATTATGAATTACACATGTTTTCTATATTCAAAATTTATTTGTATTATAATTCCATTAATAGTCTAAAAAAAGTTGATTAATAGATAAATTAGCCTAGTCATTAGATTATTTGATTAATCAAAGAAAAAATAATCGTTAGATTAATCGTTACAAAAATTGAGTCTTCACTAGCTTTCCCAACTTGGCTGCTAAATATGCCTTGCCTCCATCCCACTTTTTTCGGTATCTGCAGATGAGACATTTCATCTGAATTTGCATGTTTTCCTTCTCTACCTTCTACCCAGCCATGGGACGAGCTACTGACTCTCTCACCTCAACAGAGCTCACTGATTTCTCGGGTCTATTAATTGATTATGTCTTTTGACAAAAACTCTACCAACAGATCAAAATTTGCCTGGGAGCGAGAAATGGGTCTTGAACTTTCAAAGGAGATGTGCCTTTTCACAAAGCTGTCGCTTATGCAACACATTTGAGTTACACTTGTTAATCACTTAGTTCTGAATTAAAAGGTCTTTTAATTCTGCTTAATTACAGAGTGCAACAAACTGCCTTAGTCAGCTAAAAAACATGTCCACTGATTCCTGTTGTGCTCGTTGAGACTGCCTAAACAACATTTAAATGTCTCTTGTAGGGTTGTATTTTTGTGGAGTTAAATACTATAAGATTGCAATGTAACAGCTAGATTCTGTGGTACATCTTTGACTCCTGAAGCAGTCATGAACACTTTGACATGACCAAAGACGTGGAGTGTCTCACCCACGCGAGACAAGTGACATAATAGCCCTTTGTTATGAATCGCCACATGGATTTGTGTTAGAGAATTTCTATTGCGGAGCCTGTTTAACTTTTGTAAATCAATTTAAAGGCATACATGGGTAGGGCTTATGTAATGGTGTTTTAATCCTCTTAAAAAAGTTCTGCAAAAGACAATAGTCACAAATACACATGTGGTTTTACAGCTGAAGCTTCGTAGCAAAATGGTTTGGGGTCATCTGTGTCTTTTTACAAGATATAGAGTTCCTAATGGTTGGTGCTACAAATGAACAAAGACAGTATTAGTCAGTTAGGCTCGGGAGTCTCTGAAACAACAGAATATTCTAGTTTGGCTGTACAAATCACACAAGCATGAATATCCATCAAACTGTAGGTTAATTACTGTTGCTATAAAAGTGTAAAAATAGCTAACCGTTTATGGATGAACATTAATGCTCTTCACAAGACCCAAGCTAACTCTCTCTCCTCTGTCCTCATTCTTCTAGATCTATCTGTGGCCTTCGACACTGTGAAATATTACATCGTCTTATCCATTCTTTTGGATCTCGGCATCTCCGTCTCTGCACACACCTGGATTGAATCCTACCAGTCAGGCTGCTCCTACCAGGTGACATGGATAGGATCATTGTCTGCTGCATGGTCACTTTCCACTGGTGTCCCCCAAGGCTCCGTTCTAACCGCTTATATCTCAGTAATTTGTTCTGGATTAGAATGTATGCAAAAGGACTCAAATGAAAATGTAAAAATGAACTAAAGAAAGGTATTTGAACATCTTAGTTTTCTTATTTCTTGAAGATTTAGGGAATGCACTTTAAAACAAAGGTCCTTTATTATTATGACCTGTTTTCCCATGTGTGTTTTAAAAAGCATTTCCATACACCTTAGCAATAAAAGCTAGTTTCACTTTAATTTCCCGTTATTGTCAAGTATTTTGACATTAAACCCTGACACATTTTTCCAATATCTATAGTGTTTAGTACCTGTACAATAAATTATTATATTTAGATTTTTTTCATGGTGGATGGATTCTAGTAGATCTTTCCCTTTAAAACACTGAATGTTATTGGGTTCATGTTTTAGGGACACTCAGTGGGGCCTGTGCCTTATCTGAGCTCAGGTGAAACAATTCTACCCCATTCCCCTAGTAGCTCCATCAGATTGAATTTCAAACAGACATCACACTGTTGATGCGCCCAAAATAGCCTCCCTCCCCCTGGGAACTACTTGCTGGGAGAGAATGGAGAGGAAAGGGCTCCCTCGACCCCCATCAATCTTTTGGGTTCGGGCCCAACTGATGCTGCTTGCATCCAATGACTGGGCATGTACCCAGGCAGCTGGGAGCGGCCCTTGCAGGGATTCAATTGAGATATTGTTATTAACCACCTGAGGTTGATTTAACTGTCCTGTTCCTCTGAAGCTAAGGTATGCTTATACAGCCTTTCCCTCCCATCCTTTCATCTTCAGCCCACAGTAGATCCCATTACCCAGAGCAGGCTGTGCTGCCTGCCCCTTGAAAGGGACTGAGGAGTGGGCTAGTAAGCCACAGCGTGGAGACTGGATCAAAAGTGGAAGCAAAAAAAAAAAGAAAAAGAATATCATAGATGTAGGTGGGGGTGCACAGAACTGACAGGTTTATTCATGAGCATGGTGGGTCCGAGATGGACGCTCTGCCCTCGGAGACGTTTGAGAGTCTGAGGGAGGTTGGAAATGTGTCTGAACCTCTTTGAGGTCTAGGTTAAAATGGAGGGTCACACTGTGAGAAGAGATTGAACGATCTTGTGACAAATTTACTGTCAAGGAATGTACTTTATGATAAAATTCAGAGTAGTGTATACACAAATTGGTATTCAAACATACAGTATGTATCCACCAGACTTCATATGATGTTTGAAATAAAACAAAATCAACATAAATATATATTTCAATAGTGGTGTCAGAGACGGTATCAATGATTGATGTAATGCATGTTTTTCAATAGATGTTATAGCCATTATGTTCTATGGTAAAACACAATGAATTATTAATCAGATTGGATTTTTCCTTCTCAGTGATCTACGATTTTGTTCACACCCTTTAACGCAGGGAACAGAGCCCTCTGTCTCTATATATCTCTCTAACACACACACACGTGCACACACACATGCACAAGCCTACACTCAAGTTGCTTCTAATAGACAATCTGAGTCCACAGACACGGAAGGACACCCATTAATAGTGACAAGACTGCCTGTTGAAGTTATTTCTGACATTGACAATGGAGTAGGAATGGGAAGGAATATTCAGCACATACTGTAAAATCAAAGCTGATAACATACTGGTCAGGTTTAGTTTTACACTATAGTCCTGAACTCGTCTATGCATATTAATTTTCAGTACATGTTTATAATTCTGTACAGTTTCTCCCAATCAAGCACAACCTAAACCATACATAAATAAAAAAGACAACACCAGTTGTCCTTCTACAAAATATTCAATTGGGCACCTAGATGTGAATACAATGCGGTCGAGGAAGAGACGGTTACTCGGGCTGCACCCTACAGAAAGAGACAGATGGTAAATTGGTCGCCTAATCACCTGAGCATATGCCCTTTCAGCAGGTAACGTGACAGACTTTAGAAACACTGTCGGAACATGCTGGGTGAAGAACTACTGAGTTTTGGTAGTGATCCATTCTGTAATAAAGGGAAAGTTCAGCATCACTTACAGTCCGTTATAGAACATTACACGCACCAATAATTTCAATCATTGTGGTAAGAGAGCAAATGGACTGGTTAGACCAACCAATATACCAATATTTTTTAGCTTTTAAAGATGTTACAAAACTGTTAACCTGAAGTAAAAATTTATTAAATGACAAAAGACAATGCCAGTCAAAGATTAAAACTTGATGTTTTGGTAATATTGGCTTTTTAAAGATGGCTTGCAGATCTATTTTTACAGATATTTTTTTCTGTAACTGAATTACTGCTTTTGGAAATACAAATTCTTACAAATGTACTGGATTGGTAAACTTGGATTGGATTTTAGAGCCACAAACACTCCTCAGTGAAATACTTGACAAAAGATGCATGTGGAGCCTCAGCTTTTGAAAATGTATTTTTTTTTTCTATAGTTTTTTTTAGGATCATTTATTGTGTATTGTTTTAGATGTGGCTAGACATTTGGTTGAATATGTTTTTCTGTTCAATCTTTTGTTATTGAAACCATACACCTGTTTGATTTTGCATTGAATGCAAAGGAATGTGAAGCCAAGGTGGCTTAGTGATGACAGCATTTGACTGGTCTCCAAAAGGCCCAAGGTTCAATCCCCCAACCGCCTGGGTGAAAGCTTATTCAGTCTGGTCTAATACAGGAGAGTTAAACCTAGTTGCTCCCAGGTTGTTACTGCAAATAAGAATTGTCAGGTTAACCCTTTAATGTTCGACTCAACCGTTTGGTAGAGCACACAATGGTTTTTTTTGCAGCAAGGACATTAAAGGGTTAAATGTAAAATAAAATAAAAAATAGAAAATTGATGGCTCTTGAAACATTGACAAGAAATGGACAGATTTATACTATTTCCAGTATAAAATCTATTGGGCTGCAGGTATCCAGACTACTGTCTATTTACTGTTAGGTTTAGGCAACCACACATACTGTACACAGACATTACATGCACACACATACACTAACACACTCTCTTTCCTAGCAGCTACAGTATTTCCTTATTCGGCCAGTCTGGAGTGAGGTAAACATTTGATGTCACGAGAGTTTACAGTGGTAGGTCTGGTAAGTGAATGTACTGATGATAATCCACCACTACTTACAATGGCCACAGACGCATGCTGCTCTTCACACCCACTAGGCTTTTGAAGAAGTGAGAAAGCAGTCTTCAAGCATGCTTCTATCTGAAATTTAGCAGTGATGTTGGAATTGATCCATATTCTATTTGTCATCAGCAGAAAATATATCCAGAACGCCCATTAAAAAGAGAAATCTTGCAAACAGTCTGGTTATTAAATTTGCAGTAAAAACAAATGTGGTAATCAAACTTTTAAGGTGAATCCATTATGTAGAATGATGTAAGTGTTTTACCACAAATAAAGCATATTCAGGTCTTGATTCAAAGTAACTTCTTAGAATAGAGAGAGCTCCTGACTTGAAGCAATAACAATGTGTGCCATGTTTAAAATCTAAGAGCCTGTTGTCTGAATCACTGTCTGTCTCAATAGTTGTTTCTCAGGGTTCGATTTTTGGACTCAAATTATTTACATCAATGTCACACTTGCTGTTGGAAACCTCATCTACCAGTACGTAGATGACACTATCTTACTGTATCTGGCCCTACATTGAATTCTGTCTTGACAACCCTTCAACATAGATTCAATAACATACAACATGCTTTTTGTGTTCTCAAACTATTTTTGAAGTCCATTAAAACAAAATGCATGCAGTTCAATCAGATAGTAGCTCTACCTGACTGCCTCACAAACATGCTTACCTCAGATGGATCTGAGTTAGAGTATGTCGATATCTACTGTATAAGTACCTTGTTATTGTGTTGGATTGTACACCCTATTTCCAGACCCAGATTAGCCATCTCCAGACTAAAACCAAATCCAAAATTGGCTTCTTATTCTGCAATAAATCATACTTCAACCCTGCTGTGAAACATACACTTGTAAAAATAACCAACACGCCAGTCCTGGACATCAGCAATGTTGTTTAAAGGCTAGTAGCTACCATTCACCTCAACAAATTACGTAATTAAAATGTAATTCCCTATGTGATCAATCCACCCTTCAACACACATCAAACTTTCCCTCACTGCACACAACATCAGACTCACGGGTACCAGCTTATCTACAAATCCCTATTAAGCATGTCACCGCTTTACCTCAGTTCGCTCTTTAATATTTGCCAAACCAGCAGAATGCAATTCAGTAGGCTGCGGAGCTGGCCGTGGTGCTCAGCCCCACCTGTTGTGGCTTTACAGTAAATCACTGCAAGGGAGTTGTCAGTTTCACTCCCTCAAAACTTGCGACATCTGTGGCATTGTGCTGTGTGATGAAACTGCAGATTTTAGCGTGGCCGTTTATTGTGGCTAGCCTAAGGCACACCTGTACAATAATCATGCTGTCTAATCAGCATATTGATATGCCACACCTGTCAGGTGAATGGATTATCTTGACAAATGAGAAGTGCTCACTATCACAGATTTAGACAGATTTGTGAACTATATATGGCCTTTTGTGTACATAGAAGTTCTTAGATCTTTGAGTTCAGCTGATGATAAATGGGGGCAAAAACAAAAGTGTTGCATTCATATTTTTTTCTTTAAAAAAAGAAAGAAAGAAAGAAACAAAAAGAAAAAAGGGTGAAGAGTGAAGCCTTACCCCAGTGTGGTCATTGTGACGATGGTGTACCAGAAGGAAGCCGGAATGCTGGTGAACTTGGTTGACGATGATCCCTTTTCCGCATAGAACATGACCGTGGCGAAGATGATGATAGCCATGGTGAGAGAGAAGAGGAGGAAGCCCAGCTCCGAGGCGCAGCTCTTTAGTGTGTACCCCAAGATCCGGAGGCCTTGGGAGTGGCGAGAGAACTTGAAGATGCGGAACACGCGGAACACCCGGAGTGTGACAAAGGCCCCGCTGACGTCCTCGTTGTCCGTCATCACCAGGCCGATGTAGTAGGGGAAGATGGCCACCACATCTATGATGCTCATCACGCTACGCATGAACTGGTAGCGGCTGGGTGCGGCAAACAGCCTCATGAGGTACTCCACAGTGAAGATGAGGACGCATGCCGTGTCCATGCAGAAGAAGGCAATGGTGTAGCGCTCGCCACACGGCACGTCCTTCTGGGAAGGAGTGGCGCCACAGGGCACCGTCTCGATCACATTGGTGAGGACAGAGATGGCGATGAAGAAGCCCGTCACATAGTAGAAAACCAGTGCCATGGTGGAGGTGTGAGGGTTCTCGAATGCCCGCCACATGATCTCTCTGTAAGTCATGTTGGGCAGCTTGCAGTCCTTGTTGTCATCCTGGTCATCCTGAAGGCGTTCGGCGTTCTCCCGCTTTCGGTCCTTGTACTCTTCGTAGCAGCAGTCGCCGATGATCTCCGGGATGATGCCGAAAAATGTTAACTCTTCGTCGTAAGCCGAGATGCACTCGTAGCGAGGATAGTGCAACTTGCCCGTTCGGTAGAAGTTGAGAATACTGCGGAAGGTGTCTGGATCCCTATCGAAGAAATACTCCTTGGTCTCCTCATCGTAGAAGAACTGTTTCTCTGAGCTGCCCAGGAGGGTGTCTGGGTAACGGTCCAGTGTTGTCCTCCAGGTCTGAAAGCGGCGTCCACTCACGTTCAGAATGATCAGCTCATCGTGTCTCTTTCTGTGGTCTCTAGGAGCGATGGGCATGGGACAGTTGGCCACCGGCATCCAGCCAATAGCTGCTGCCCGGGCAAAAGGAAGCCATGCAGCCACTCCTGCCGCCATGGCGACTCACTTTAGGTTTGAGCTTGCCTTAAAACAGCCAGTCATCTTAGGGAAAACAAATGGAGATAATACACAATCATTACCTATTAAATAAAGCTCTGTAATGAAATGTTTGGTCTTTGCTTTCTTGGGAGTTTAAGCTACTTCTGTAAATAATATCATCAAAGTCCTTCCATTAAGAGCCTAATGCATTCTAATACGGTAAAAAAAAAATTGTGTAAATGATTTGTGATATCACTGATGCTATTGTTCTGTGTTCTAATGGAGCCAAATACATGCTCCAGAATTGTATTAATCTCAAATTCATAGATGGAACTATGGATTCAGGGACTATTAGAGTAAATATTCTATCCAATAGCCAGTACCAAGATATCTTAAGAATCATGTTGAGAGCTTTCTTTTCCCTGCTTAATATAGAGAGCATACTGTGTAGTATCTTTAGGAAACTGTTAAACAGCTCCAGCTCTGACAGACAGAAACGGTTTATCCAGTATAGAAAGACACCTGTTGAGCCAGAGGTGCACATAGGGCATATAGCAAGGTCTGTTGTTTGCACATTATGAAGATCGTTTTAAATGAAATATTAACCAAAAATACATTTGACCTCAGCTATTTAATAGTTCATATTGGACATTTTTACAGAATCTACATTTGAGTGTACTGATATGTTTTATATATAAAATAAAGTGAACATGTCGATGTTTAATTACAAAGGTATTGCTTTTGCAGTCGTAAAATGTGATAACGTTTATAAACTCTTCACGTTAGACTAGGAGAGATAAGTGAGTACCGATAATTGGACATGACTTACCTCAAAACAATGAAAGATCTTTCCTCAAAAAAATGTCAATGCACGATGCTGCAAAATATATTCTCGCGGTGAAATGCTACAGTAATTGATGGACGAATTGACAAAGGACCTCTGTGCGAATATGTCAAACATACATAGAGCGAAACGAGATTGGGATACTGATGCGACCAAAACGTGTTCATAAAATTAAGTAACCTCGAAGTCATTCCTAAAAACCCACCTACGCCTAGTGGAAACTGCTGTTCGCACAGGCAGCTCAGATTCATAACGCCGATTGCATGATAATGTTCCTACCTCATGGCTGTGATGACAAAAAGTAAATGATGGACAGGAGTCAGGCTCCGCAATCGTACTCGCTCCTTCGCTCTATCACGCTCTCAAACAGTCTCTCCCCCCCCCCTCACTCCCTCTCTCATCTTTACCTCTCTCTCTCTACCTCTCTATTACACACGTACCCTATTTTTTCCACACACACACACACACACACACACACACGCACGCACGCACGCACGCACACACACACACACACGCACGCACGCACACACACACACACACATACGCGCGCACGCACATGAACACACAAAAACATAATCTGCTTGATAGGTAGATCCTGTACAATTTACTTTTTTAATTACGCGTAGAAAAAGTTAGCTTGACAGGCTAGAAAACATTATTCATCCTAGCTAGGATGGTCTAACTACAGTAGAACGCTTGATATGATCGAGTGATCGAGAACGGTTAAAACATTCATTTATTGCAATGGATATGCTATTTTTTATAAATTATTGTTAATCTCGTCTTTTAAAAGCCCAGTAAGCATTTGCATATTCATTTATTTAAAGATGTGTTTTTAATGTACGCTAATATAGGGTATTCTCCATATTCAGTAATTAATTCATAAAAGTAAACACATAAGAATTAAATTTTTTATTTTATCACAGTGAAGATCAATGACTTTGGAATTTAGATCATTAAACGACTTTGGAATTTAGATCATTAAACATGTACAGTAGGTTGGCCTGTATCATACTGTATCATCATTTTAATAATTATCAATTGATCCAAGTTTTATACTGTAGCATATGATGCAGTATGCATTCGCCTGGGGGAACATGTTTAACATCAGCCAGTAGTCACCCAATTTGAGTCATTGCACTGTTCAGACATAGGCCTGTCTGACATATTTATATTTGCCTGAAGGTTTATTTACCCTTAACAGCCTTCAAGAAACATATGCATATACACATTAAGTTTAAAAGTCCACCATATAAGGGTATTCTTTCATACAGCAGCTCCATATGAAAGTGAATTACTCAAAACGATATACAGCCCTTTGATCTGGAGGCATTGACGTAATTGAATTCAGACTTGTATTTGTTACTTTTGTAACTTCTTTTCACCTCCCAATGTTATGATGTCTTGCTTATTAAGGCCTTGCAAGAACTGTACAGGTGCAGGATACTTGAAGATTGAATCGTATTCCCTTAAAATAGTAGTATCTCGCCAAGAAGTTGCTCCATCAACAAGGAAGTATCCGCGGTCATACTCCAGTCATCTGGTAGTCCCCAACTGAACAACTTGGACTTGACGAGTAACTCCAAGTGAGATCAATGGCAACGGTTGACACACCCATCCGACATGCACTCGTCCACCTCAGCAGAGCCAAATTGCGCTGCCTTACGCTGGACCCAAAAGCATTGTCACACAGTAAAAACAGCTGTGTTAAATCAACACCCTAACTGTTAAATTAACACTCTCAGTGTTTATATCGGTCCAAATTGACACTGAAGAGTGTTAATTTAACACTTAGGGTGTTGATTTAACACAGCCGTTTTTACTGTGCAATATGCTGCGACTGAAATATCCATCCACCCTTTATAATATATATTGCCTATATACATATAAAGTTTCCTCATAAACCCATGAGCATGTGGCATTATGCTGATGCAAAGGATCATCATATTAACCTGTGCTCAGCATTTTGACCAAAATGTTCTCCACCTCCTAATCACAGAAAAGCAGTCTTCTACCTCTTCAGTTTCATGCAATCAGTCGATGCATGGTCACAAGGCCACTTCAGGGTCCATTTCCTGGTGGTATTTCTCTGAAAGGACCTTCTCATGGCTCTGGGGAACAGACCGAGACAAGGGATGGGTTTGTGTAGATGATGAAACATGCTTTTCATATACAGTAAGTACACCCATTTACTGTATGTTCTTCCCATGAAGCCACTTCAACATGTTGTGTCTTTGAAAATGCATAGAAGTGCTAAGCAGGGTGTGGCGTTCATTGGATACGAAATGCATGTACATCAGAAAACGCCATAGCATGGGGGTTATTTTGTAAAAATACCTGATTGAAGTCGCTGGAGGGATATTGATATGCTACACAGTTTCTAGTCACTTACATAAACTCCTTTCATGTTGGTCCTTAAATTATTTTGTAAAAGTAGCAAAAAGCCCTAAAAATGCACCTTTCTGAAAAGATAAGAGAAGACTTGGATTCTTTTTACTTTTACAGTAATTGGTGCAACTGAAATTCACTGTCATTGTTCTCCA